>KN716167.1:528360-575485 GCA_000816705.1 Dictyocaulus viviparus
TATATATATATATATATATATATATATAAGATAAAACCTCAGTTTATCAGCTCACTTGTAACAACAAAGGTATGAAAGTTTCAACTTCTAGAATTTGAGCAGCCTCTTCCATCAAAATGTTATCATACCGAAATCCAAGTTGTACAAGTTCATTTCTTCTCAATGCCGCATGTGTACATGTCATTGCAATAATCTTTGCTTCTTTCACCTAAAATGATACAAATACGGAAATATAGGTAGAAATCAGACATATATATCTAATTTTTTATATACTCAACACATGCACGGATTTATGTATACGACTATAGGTGGATACATACGTACCAGGAGATATTCTGTCCTGTCACGTCCATTCCTTAGAAGCTCAAATGCTCTAAATTCCTCTAATTGCTCGAAAATGTGGCTGATGTGACGCCAACAACTATGTGCAACTTCCATGTCATCCTGGTGTGAGCCCTAAAATAAAAAGTTACGAAACAAAATAAAATAAAAATAAATGGAATGGAGCCCACACTTACACTAAACAACGGATTTATATCCGCAAAATACCCAGTAAAAGGAAATATTTCAGCGACCAAACCGTCTTTTCCAATCGCACACTTCTCTAAAAATTCGTCCCACGCGCGGCAAACCTCAATACAATTGAATTTTTCGACCATGCCTTTTCAAAATGCTAGAGAATGATAATCATACCGTGAACCGGAAAAAATGTCCAGCATTTTCACATGTGTATGACACATCACCAATAACATTCATCGCCAGTTGTAGACGTTCGACCTAAAAGATGTGTTTATTTACCAAATAGTTACGTGAATAATAAACGCATAGGACTTGGACGCTGGTTAATACCTTGGAATAACGGCATGAATTTTTCAATAGGATATCATAAAGGTGATTACACGGGAATTCCGGATAACTACTCGGAGCGCAGTGGCCCAGTGGTGTAGGCGCCACAGTGACTCGCAGACACGAATCAGTAGACCCAATTTGGTAAGAGCAGATAGTTTAAGTCACTGTATACAATAGGCTTGCATTCAACCATCTCTCACGATATCAAAATGAACACAAATGCGTATGCGCACCTCGCAACGAAATAATCAACGAATCAATACGTATCTTACTTTGTAATGATTACTATCTGAAATGTTTGTTACACTGACACCAATTATCTGAACGTGAAGAGACAAAGGACGTCCTTAGGAAACGACTTAGACTTTCTGTCTTAAACCATTATATTACCAAATAATAACAGAAATATTTGGCAAATAAATAAGAAATACTAAAATACCACATCAAAGTACCATATTAAAAATATTAAAAAGTGTCTAAAAATTGACTTTTTTTACCTCAGTCAGCAATCTGAGTCTTTCTTTTAAAACATGGTTAACACGACCATAACGAGAAAAATCTTTTTCCGTTTCTAAACCTTCCTCCCCATGACCTGGAAATTTTATAGAAAAGTTCAAATACTTAGTCGCTGGGTATTTCAATACACTAACAAACAGCATACCCATTCGAAGAAGATGTCTTTCATCAACGTCAAGTGCAATGATTTTTTCGAAAAGTTGATTCAACGCTTGATTGGAATGTGTAACGATCAATGTTCGTTGTTGCGGCCAATTATGATATATGTTAGCCACTATTTGCACAGCTACATCTGTTTTACCAGTACCTGGAGGGCCTACGACCATAGTCAACCCTGGTTGCATACCTGCCTATAAAATCCAAATATAGACGATGTTTGTAGCATCAAACGTAAGCAAATTACTACGTGAAACGATATACTGCGAAATTACAACTTGTTGTGCAAAATATCCAAGATATCACACACCTTAATAGCCTCCACTTGAGCAGGTGTGAACCTTACTTGGTTCTTATTCGGGAAGAATGGATATGGAGTGCGAGAACTACGAATCAATGGTGTTACCTCGATGACTTTCTCATCTTTGTCTTCCCTTTCATGCACAAGATCATTGAATTTTAATCTGATAATAAATCAATTAACCAAGAAATTCGGACGAAGAAAAAATACTCACTGAAATGGTGGAACCATCTTCTCGTTATCAGCCATCGCTTTGATTTCGTAATCTGGGAATGATTCAACCAAGTGTTCAAACGATAAGAAGGTATCATTAAAGTCCAATGAAGGCACAGCAGTGCTCATTCTATAAATAAAGGATTATTGAGACTGTGTAGAATCCTCTCAATGTTAATTGAACTTAGTGCTACCTATAATGGAAAAAATGTACAAGACTAATAGAGCCGTTTAATTTCTTAATACGAGAGCGATTTTAAAAGCAGCATAAGTTATATGATGCTACGTTAACACATATTGAAACTAAAGATATAACTTGAGCTGACTTGGAATAATGGGCTGAGTCAGGTTCTCCGTAGCCGAGCACAATATCAGTAAGCCAGTCTGGTACCACACATTCAGTATTAAGTAGCTGTCGCATTGTTGCTAATACTGCTTTAAAATTGTTCGTCTTAGGATCACGACGAACGACTAGATTGAAAGTGTAATAGATATCCTTCAAAGGAAAAAAAAATACGAGACGAACTCGAACTTCAAATTACTGACAAAACAACGCTAATGAAATCGAATATTAAACCTCTGCTCCTTTTTCAACACGATTTTCCATATCAATTCTGTACTGATTGGGATCCAGAAAAACACGATATTTTCTTATGTCTCCTTGAATCTGAGGTTTTTTTTCATACGCCTCTATAAAGGTGAAAGAACTATGGTAACATCTCTCAAGACTCTCAAGGGATTTAATCTTTATATATTACCAAACTCCTCAATAACTTGACCATTTTGATCCATCATTCCTTCTATCTCACATCCGCGCACATAGGTGACCTAAATGAAGTCGTATGAGAGAAATCGTCAATGAATCTGTCAATTGATAAAAATTCAACATGCTACAAAAAGCGAGCAACTAGTGATTCAAAGAAGCAATTTAACCTGTATTTGATCTTTAAAAGGCTTCCGGACATCGTATTTGGTCCCAACTGGCTTTGTTGATCGACAAGTGACCAGAAAACAAACGTCGTGCTTTCGTAAATCTATAGCAATAGTAAAAGACCAACATATAGCACGAAAATTTCTCAAACGAGTATAAAGTATTTATAATAGCTGTCATGGATTGCATACCACCTGCAACAATATTAAATTTGACTTCCACAACGCAATCTGACTTGTTTGCTTAAAAGTTACTCGAAAATTTTCACGATTGAAATTAAAATCTTTTTGTTAGCACCAGAAAAGAGACCTCACTTTCCCATTCTTGCTTAATATCCACGCGACGACCAACGTTTACAGAGAATTCTCCTCGAACGACCGACGGGCTTTTTTCTCCTACTAGTGGTTTTCCCACATGAAAATAATATTTTGCAAGAACAATCTACTGAGTGGAAGAAGAAGCTATAAACGAATTCAATGCCAAAAATTGACATTTTTATGGTGACACATTTTTATACATTGTATCTTGAAAGTCTATTAATAATATCTGTACGATAATTATTGAAATAACACAGACAAATAATCTGTACAAATTCCAATACTGATAGATTGAATAGTCAATAACCCACAAATGAAGAAGTAGCGCAAAAATCAAAACAGAGAAATGTCCTACTTCTATTATCTGAAATGAGTCCAGAAGTAAAGCCATTCTAGCCCACCCGCCCCACACAGTTTCGTTACGAGTTTCATGTTGCCACGGCTTCATTCGAAACAATACATCCTCTAGATCTTGGCGAATTTCATCTATAACGATTATAATTTAATTCTAATTCTAAATACCTTTTTCTTGTCACAAGCTGTGACAGTCGATGTAAAGATTTATAGCAAACGTAAGAGTGAGTAAGCACCAGGAACATACATGTTGACTCCAACTGGAAAAGATTGAAATTCCTCAGTAAATAGTCATGCAGAGTCAGAAATTGTAAATTTAGCTTATTCAATGCAAGAACACCTATAACCATAAATGATTACAATGGAGTGCAAGGAAATAAATTTGGAGGTTTTGCTTGGAAACATATGTCAATAATACGAATTGACATAACCTTCGCCAGAATAATTTTCGTATGGAACAACATTCTCATCCCAAATAACTTGCTCAGTGGGATAAAGTGGCTGCTCATTAAGCTGTTGAAGCTGGTTGACCCGTCGTTCACAATGAAGTGTCTAGATGATAAGTCAGTCTTATCAAAAACAGATAATTGTTCTATATCAACCACGGGTTATGAACAAATTATCGTTAGTATTCTAGTATTCATTTTTATATATATTTATTATATATATTTATTAACATATTAGTACATAGAAATCTGAAATAACTTAATGACGTAACACCTACAATAGTCTCGATGAGAAATTCTTTACTTAACGTTTCTAACTGTGAATCGTCACTATCCGCCGCAGGCACCAGATGGAGGTACTCGGCGAAACGATAAATGTCAGATTTCCTGAAAATATTCATTGCACGAAATCGAAATTTAAGAAATCAATAAATTTAAATGCTTACTTCATAGACCCAAACTGTTTCAATAAGGCTTTTCTTGTATCCACACTTCCAACACTAAGAAGATAAAAATCAGGCATGCTTTCTCTAAAATTCACTAGAGCCATTTGAGTGTGCTGAAGCCATAAAAATAGTTTGTTTTGCAAAAAAATTTACCTAAAATATTTAAAAGCAGCTTTTTGCAGCTTAACAACATGTTCATAGTGCCTATCAGATACCTATAACGATATGTGGTTCAAATATTATATTAGAACGAAGAAATACTCTATCTCCAATATTCTTTCGTTAAAAATTTGTGCTTTAGATTAAATTGAGTGCGATTTTATCAGAAAATTTGAAGTTTCTATGTATGTTAATAAATCAAACCTATAAACTTAAGACTAAAAATCCCGCCTCTTTATGAGTGAGTTGCTGTCCAGTAATATCGTTAATTTCAAATCGTGCATAGAATTTCAGCATTTCTACAAGTTGACAGAATAACGATCCTGCTTCTGATGAAATTAATTTTGAAAGCACACAGTGAGTAATCATTTTTGAAGAATGAACCAACGCATTGAAAAATCGCCTAAATTTAGGAACATATTCGCCAATATTCAAGAATTTAGCATTCTTCCAAACGACACCAGAATAAAAAAAGGTAAACTACCCTCCCAGAAATAAGACATGAGATAATGAACTTCACGTTATACATAAAAAGAAACAAACAAGGCAACAACGTACTAACCTTGTAGGGAGCAACGCTTCTAAATCAATTACAAGTTCGACAAATCTTTCACAGTATCGAATGTCTTCCAAATCTACCTCTTAAAATAAAAATATTAATATGTTTCATAAGTACAAGACTAGCGCATAAGTCACAACCTTTGCTATCATCATCGACACGATCTAAAGTACGCTTAAAACGAGCGATGAGATTCCAAAGATAATTTCTTTGAAACTGTGCAAGGCGAGATTCTGAACAGTCCTTAGCATCGTCGATAGCAATCTTCTGACAAAGTTTAGCCCAATATTTCCGCAGCTTCTGAATTATTGAAAAAACTTTTTTTAATTTTAAAAAACTGAGGTAATCTTCACATAATAAAGTAAAATTTTCTTCATCTAAGAAGACTCATACAAAAAGCACGCAATCATTCATTAATAAATTCTATATAAGTGCTGTATAATTTCACTAAGCTATGAAAAAAATTTATTAATGAATGAAAATATTAAAACCACTCCAATACATAATGTCCACCTTGCTACCCGCCAACAAGTCATCCCTCTGACTAGGCAGTATGTTCATCCATATTGACATATGTGTTAGCTTGCTCATTTGCTCTCGAACAATATCAACTTCCTGGAATATTTAAATAAGAAACTGAATTTCCTAAGATATCTATCTGTCATAACACAAATAGAATCTATGAGGTTTCATAGAACGGAAAACGAACTAACCACAGAATTGAAACTGTTAACAAGGAATGTTACAATGGCACATTGTTCAGTGTTACTCCTAGAGGATTCATCGAGGGATAACTCCAAAACGCGATGTATGAATGAAGGAAAATGTTCGGGCTTTTTCACAAAGCACTGAAATAGAACTAAAAGGTTTACTGTCTTCTTTTAAATCTGTAATGTTCGATTGGGATGAGAGAAAATGTAAAATGATACAACTGTTCTACATCACTATCAGGAAACAGGAACATACCTGCCATGCATCGATGCGTTCTCTGAACTTTTCATTCAACATAACAACTATGGACATTACATGTGCCGTACTTGCTTCCTCCGTATAGTTTGGCCACAAATAGCATTCCAGATATTGACTAAAGACATATGCAATTCCAGATTATGTAATTGAACTATAACAACTAAAACATATTAGAATACTGAAAATAACAAAAATTTTTTTTCCCGAGATGTTTTTAAAAACCTGGAAGAAAACCTTCAGAGAACCTGAATTCTAGCATGATTATTTTCCTTGGATTAAAGTGAGTACCAAGCATCTCGTGCTGATAAATAGTGTCGACAAGTGCAGCAGAGTAGGGAGCATGATTTTCAGTAAACGGTGCCCAGAATTTAGATGCTACCTAGAAAATAATAAGGTTCTAAATATTTATAAAGGAAAAACTACTCCACTGCTTCAAAAAGAAAAATATTGGTGTATAATTCATAAATATCAGTTCGAGACGTGAAAATATAAATGCAATATTGAAATAGAAATAGTAAATAGTTATACCTCAGTGATTGTTTCTTTCTGAAGAGCATCGATGGTAACAACCGAAGAAGAGACTTTCGTAATTGTTTTTGCAACCATATCTATATCATTGATTTATATTTATATTTAAAAAATTCGTACTTTTGTAGACTTGTCAACAATAAAAATAAGTTGAAAGATGGAACACATAAAATTTCAGACTCAGAAGAAAAACGCGTTAACACGAATTATAAAAGCATAAACTAATTAACGTCTTCAGAACGATTGCGATTGTAATTGTTATGTTCAACGCAACGAAAACTCGGACGCTAAGACGGAATTTCTTAACTGTGAATAAAAGCTTAAAACTTTTGTATTATGACTCCATATTTGTTAAATTTCATTTAATCGTAGAGAGCTGAAGTCAATTGACAATCGATTCATGCTGCTGATAATAGTTAAGCATAATTTTATTACTGAATAATGACGAAATGGAATATTCAAATTCATATAACTACTAATATGTTAATATATACCACATGAATAGTGTATAATTAAATATATACGTAAAAAAATTAGTTCGTTATGCCAAACCCTTTCAGGCACCTTGGGTGTTCTTCGTCTAATGTGGTGAGTACATTGCTTTTGAACATCAACAAGCTTCTGTATAGATGGATGTGTAAAAATTTCAATCAACGATGGCTTAAAATTTCGTCACCTTAACATTGTTATTCTATTTTCTTTAGGCTTTAGGAAAAATTTAGCACGTGACTCAAGAAAACGGACTGAATCCGTAATAAAAACTATGAAATATTTGTGTTTACTTTCTATAGTTTATTGATACTTTTGTAACGTTAACAAGTCCAAACTTCATTCTTTCTACACTGAGACTCAATTCTTTGAAAACTTGCAAGTTAACAATTCCAAAGAACCATTACATTATAGCCATTGAATGTTTTTTGAAAAAGAACACATCGGAGAAAATATTTTTGTTTTAAGAGATCCGTTATAGCCGGAATCCTTTCACTAGTTGTGATGGCTTGCCTCGTACCTTGAGGCGACCCTCATTTTTTTGACCCTTTTCTGTTGCTTGGAGAAGTGGAATATGAATTAAGACCTATATTAACCAATTAGATTTGTAGTTCTTGTGAACATAAGAACGCACAGACTACTTTTAATCTTCTTTTTTTTAATCGTTCTGAAGTCTCTTATCAAATGGGTTTCTAAGTTATTTGCGGTCCTATTCTTTATCGTATTTTTGCACTAATGTGGTTGATATCGCCTTCGTTTTAAGAAAAGAGTAATGACGTCATAGTGGGAAATTTCATATGATTTGAAAATCCACATCAAATTTGATCGTTTCAATCAATAAGCCATTTTTGTACTCCAGCATTCCATCAAATATCGATTATATGTCGAGGTCGCAGCGATACGCAGCCTTTTAAATTGTGTATTCAAGTTCAAATTCCATTCCCTCACAACAGGGCTTTTATCTTTCAAAGACAGGGAAAGTGGTCTGGGAGAATAAGTAAAATTGTCTGGATGAGAGATTTGTCATTTCGTGTCAACCTACAGACTGGACTTACACCTCACCTACACTTCAAACACCTCAGTGACGTCATAAGAGAAGTGAATGCGTGCTGCATCTGCATAACAAGACAGATTTCAATCATGTTAAAAATAAAGACTGGTTTCATCGTATAGTTGAAGAAGAGCATGAAAATCACATATACAGATTTTCATCTACAAAATTTCTTTTATACATCTTATTAATCAACAATATATAAATATATAAAAAACGAATGATCATCTTGAAAACCAAGGTCGAGCCTGATATGTTCTTCTTGACTGTATAGTTTCCACACTGGCAAGCCTGCAATGAAGTCATACATGACATGTTATGGTCCTTCTTATTATTCCATCCTCTTTTTCACTCGATAAAAACCTGAGGTTTACTAATAAACGAGTTATAGGTTCTCTGTGTCTATTAAATTTATCAATGATATAAGGTTTTATAAAGTATGATAACCTGTTTTTGAGTTCATCATAAAATGGAGTAATGTAGTCGGTCACAAATTCCATATATACATCGTTATAATAAAGATCGTCCATAGCTGATCTTAATGGATCGTAGTAGTTTTTCAAAAGAAGCATAATAAGATAAAAACATAATTAGCGATTAATAAAATCAGGACGACTTGCTTCAACTGATCCATGATTGTATTTAAGCCATTGATCCACGTTCGATAAGAGTTTCCTACGGCATTCAAATAAAAGGAATTGCTAGCGTTGAGATATATTTGAGATCGTTGAAGATATGCTTCTTCTCTAAAATTTTAGAATATTCTAAATGACATTCAACTGACAAAGATCTGTGATATCATATTACGATAATGATATTCATCATAGTGTGACGTCATACACTTTTTTCTAATTTTTACCTTCTTTTCAACTCGTGCAATTGTATTCTGCCTTCAACCATTTATAAGTTCGAGTAATGAAAAATATATAGTTGAATTTTCTTGAATGTTCAAGTCTACCTATTTACACTAGAGGTGCAGTGGTGCAGTGGTGAAGATGCTACAGTAACACGCATTCCCGGACTGATTCGCGACAGCCCTGCAGGCCCACCAAGCCCGCTATCCTTCAGGGATGGGTATATTGGTACGCGAGAAATTTGTATGAGATGACTAGCACTGATTTGGTAAAGAGGGGTCAACCCGAGTTACTGTGTAGACCAATGTCGTATTCAATCACCACCACGATATTACGTTGTACACACGAATGCGTGGGTGCATCCCGCCGTAAGGGATTGATCAACGCCAAAGCTTATCCTATTTATTTACTTCATTGTTCGGGATAGAGAAAATTTTCAAACCTTTTATGAATCCATGTCGCATTATCGTATTGCTGTTTAAGAAAAATAAAATCTCGTATTGTATCACGAACTTTATAACCTGAAAGAAAAACTTTTACTTTATTATTGAAATTTACAATAAGTATATTCGTAGTAAATTAGAATTGTGATCAATTACGAATGTTAGGGAGTGTTTAGATTGAACTCATAAACAACAACATACAGCAACAACAACAAACAACATATTGATCCTCACCTGTAAAATGGCATTTATCTTCACCTAAAATCAGCTGACTTATACTGGTTTCTAATGGACACTTCAAAATTCTCATAATAATTCCAGCTTCACTGTCTGGAAATAGTGAAATAATTCTGGTGTAACGCAACGTGGATACTGTTACGATCAGTGTAGAAAGCGAAGCTTTTTGTTAATAGTACTGTTGAAAGTTTTTCGCTTCTTAACCTCACCTTCTTCTCTTCTTTATTTGTACCTCAATTCTACTTTCCTCAGAAAAAAAAACAAGAAAAACCTTAAAGCAATCGATATCTACCTGTTATCGCGTAGTGACGAACTAGGTTGATGTTGATAGCAAGCGATGCCATCGATACTGGCATTAATTCACATAAAGAAGCAAAATGATCATATCTTGAAGAGGAATACTATTTTAATTATAAGAGAAAAAGAAAACGTCGAAATGGGATGATATTAATTAGGTTATTTTTTAACAAATGGTGAATAATTAGTGTATTTATGCAAATTACAAAAATACGTATTGATTAAGCAAAGAACTCAACAGCATATTTAATTACCTCACCTTTGCCAACCAGTTAAAAAGAATCCATGAAAATCGTCGAACAAATCGGAATAGGTTGCAGCTTGTAGATACCTGAATCTCATTGAAAATCCCAAACATAGACATTTTTGTTCGATAACACACTATGATTTTTCTATACATTAAGCTCTAAAAAATGAGGTATAATATCTAGAAGAGTTCAAATAATCTTCAGAGCGTTTTGTTAAAAGCACTTAATTTGAAAGACTTATCCTTTAACATTTGAAAATCCTTCGCATATGAAAACGACATTCTGATAGGATATATCGAATTCTCCGCATCATATGCTCTTCCCAACTACTTACAGTAGTTATAGCCATACTAACTGTATTACTATTCAACACATGTGCACCCTTAAAACTACGTTTTACGTGGTCAAATGGTCACTTGAATGGCTTGTCGTTAAGCACAGTGCGAACCCCAGCAACCTTCCATTCGTTTCTTTCTCACGCGATTGTCGTCCATGGTGGTGGCCCTTTGCCTACATAAGAATACTGGAGCGGCCCATTCCGTCATCCTGAAATCGTTAGCAGATGCGAATACAGCCTTCTGACGATTGCCTCAAGCACCTTCGCCCACCTTGCAGGTGGTCGCACCAGAGGATGTTTGCATTCTCTTGGGTACCATTCTACAGTTCCTCTTGTCCATCTGTCGTCTTGTCTTCTCATTATTAGACCAGCCCATCCATGTTCCACTTTTGACGCATATTTCTCTGAGTCTTGCAGACGAGATAATTTCCGGAAGTCGGTACTGTAGAGTTCCGCTTAACATTGTGTTTGCCGGTTATATTTATAAAGACTCCTCTTAAGCTCCCATGAGTAGTTCTTAAAATCTTTGATGTGGTTTTGATATCTCATGCGAGTCTCGGATGCGCTGCGAGAATTGTAGAGTCAAAAATGGGACTATTAATTGTTAAGTGGCCTCTATCAGACGTCCCAACGCATCCAATGCGGTCCTCCTTCTTCGGTTCTTCATGAAAGTGAGTCTTCTTATTATTTATTCCTCTATAGTCCTGTAATTTTCGCAGCTTCGTACAATTCGTCCAACATTATCTTTGTTTCTTCTGCACTCGTTAAAAATAAAATAGTCATTCAGAAAACGAAGATTTGACAGAAATTTTCCATGAATACGAATGCCTTATTTGTCCCAATCTAACGACTTCTTTATCCATTGTCAAAACAGTCTTCAATCGAGTCTTTCCTTCCTCTGTCAGTCATCTATGAATGAAGAGGATATCGTTGAGAGTGCTTCCATCGTAAACGACTTCTTTTCTTCTTTTTGTGCGATGAAAAATTTTCTCCTCTAGCTCTCTAGTAGAATGAATCTTTTCACGGAAGGAAGCGGCAATCGGATTCAGTGAAGAAAATCAAGTGAGGCTACGTTTTATCTACGAACGATTCCGTTCTCCTTCAGCATATAATCTTTTTGGGTATCGTTAAAATGTCTTGTACTTACCACTGCTTATTGTTCTGCACGTAGGTTTTCATGCGATTCCAAATTCGATTTGGTCCATCGGCACCTAGGAACTGCATGTATTTTTTGAACAAATCTATTGTATTTAATAATAAATACTTTGAAAAAGAGGACTGAAAAACGAAGAAGATAAAAAAGTAGTTAGAACAACACCTTTGAACGCACTGCCACCCCAAACTGTTGAAAATGATCGTGCCAATTCGTGCCACATTCGAGCTGGAAGATCCTGTAATACACTTGTGCTACTTCTAAATGTATTCCTACCAGTCTTCACAATGTTTACCAATCATCATGGCTAGGAAATGTTTCTAGGTGAATAAAAGAGTTCGTTTTGAATTGTTTAATAGAGGGTTCATCCCTTTAGAAGAGTTTCTCTAAGAGTAAACATAAATAACGATTTACCACTGTCGGTAGCAGCAAGGTGTTGAACTTTTCTTTGTTCCACAAGTGTCGTCGTTTGCCTATTTGAGTAACGAAGTTCCTTCCAGATACGCCAGCAGCAATATTTCAAAGAACTATAGTTGCTTAACCAGCATATTGATTCCTACCCTGATACTACATATTGGGCAGTACCGCTACTGGATCTGATGAAAATACAACCAGCGAAACACATCAAATACCAGGTTTAGTAGGTTGTAATCAGAAGCTAACAAAACGAGAACGCTCATGTCACGCCAAGCTACAGGACTGCTTCTTGCTCTGCACTTGAAAAACACCAGAAAAGACTTCCAAAGGCCGCGAATCGTATTGAACCATGTAGTTGCTGCACACGAGAAGAAAAACAAGACAACGGATACACGCTAATAAGAAGATGACGGCAGCCTTTTCATTCATGACTGTGAATCTCCGGTAGAACTTCCGTTCAATTTCTCATATGGTCTTTCCATATAAAATTATACCATTGGGTCTGATTATTGTTCGTTTAGAAGAAATTTTCAAAAAATGAAAATTAAAATTCAGAATCATAAAAAGACTGTAGAAACCGCATCAGTAGTTTGCCAATATGAATAAGGTGAAATAAGATAAGATAAGATAAGCATTAGCGTTGATCAATCCTTGTGCGATGAGTTACACATTCGCCTCCAAGAGGTGATTGATATCGTAGAGATGATTGGATGTGACTTTAGTCTATGCAACGGCTTGAGATAAGCGATCTTTACCGAGTCAACGCTGCCCAAATAATTAGAAGCCAAGGTGATGCATAGCTCATTATGATTATATTTACTCTCAATGAGTCAAATATTGGTATTTGAAGTGTTTCATTACTTAATGACTGCAGTAATTTTTTTATATGTGAGGAAAACACAGAGAGTTGACGACGTACCTCTTCCAAGTTTGCTGTGTATTTCCATACCACTGGTATTACCAAATGATCTAATTCATACTCTTCAATTAGTTTTTCGTCGGTATTTTTGAGCTCATCAAACCACATAAGAACCTCAATTGAAACTGATTTACATTTTGATTTCCTGCTCATCAATGTGTTTTGTTACTTTTCAAATATGGTCCTGCATGCATTGATATCAATTGAAATCAATGCATGCAGGACCATTCGTGTTAATTTCTATTTCTTTCCTCAGGGAATCTTTTCAAGAAATTAGTGTAATTATTGCTACAGTACTTAACGGTGATGCATATCCTGCACATTAGAATAAAAAAGATCAATTTTTTGAAGTGTCCAACAAAAAAAGAGCCTTCATAAGTTGACCGAATCATAGAAGGAAAAGCTCAATAATAATTATATAAAGCATAATATCACAATTATAAAAAGCATTTTTTTTATAATTTTAAAATTACAAACCTTTGTATTTTTAAATGATTGTGTAATATTAGTAGCGATAGAGCGAATATAGTCGAATAGGAGTCTTTTAGTACTGTTACCGTACAATACCGGCAGTACTTTACGATCTTCGTCGCATTGTCCTATCTATAAATTAGATACTATAGAGCGATGAATACATAATGTAAATTCTTCTTAGTCATCGAATGGCACAATGAAATCCCTCTGAAATTGAGGAAAGTACTCCTCTCTCAAAGATTATTTTCCAATTGTTTAAATAGATATGCACGTTGCATTGCGGAAGACAAATTGACATCCAAACCGTGACAAATCATCTGGAAAGCCTCTTATTTCCTAGTGATAAAAGTAATTGAAAACCTATGTTTCTTCGTCAGTACAAGCCATGGACACGTCATATTTTGCAATAAAATGATAGGAAGGATGATGCTAGGCGAGGTTCATTTTCTGTTTGAGGGTCGCGCCATGCACTCAACATCATTCATTAGGCATGATGGAAGTGATCGCAATCGACTACTTACATTTATCGATCGCTACTAGATCGATCTACATCATTTTACCAAATGATTCATATTCGTCCCTTTTTCATGAATTAAAAGGTTTGTTTTGTTTCTGGGAGGAATCGAACTGTTGATGTTTGACTAACGTAACGCTACGTCGCTTCTAATTACTATGTTGTCCATTTCTTTCAAAAGACTCTTATGGATTGTGTTCACCAAAGTTGTCATGCAGCGACCAAACATTCATTTTGAGCCAAAGACTCGCGAACAATAGATGAGTGATCAGATTTGACTCTCTACTTGTCGAAATCCGCTCTAAGTAATCCTCACGATTACACGCTTATTTATAATAATTGATCTTATCAAGCAACATAAAAATTACCTGAGTTACTTCATCAGCTCCAATGTGTATATATGGAATTCGGATATTAGAATGCAATGTCATCACCTACAAACGTTCACAAAATTATATATTTGTGAAATCGGGAAAACAAATTTCATGAGCGCAGAAAAAAGTAAATCCGGCACTCATTTGACTCAGTGGCACTAGATTAATATTAAGAAGGCTGTAAGCAAATCCTACTTCATTATCATAAGCCTTCAATATCTCAAAACAAAAACAAAGAGAACACGCAAGACACTTAAGAGTTAAGGTAGAACAGAAAGATAGATATTCAATATATTGTTGATTTAGTGAACAAACAAAAGAGGCATCGAGAAATTGAACTCAATTTTACTTCTAGCCAAACAGTCCTTTGTCCTTTTGAGGTCAACATAATCGGTTTGCATGAGAATTCAAAGGGTAGAAAACATTGAATTCGTAGAGGTTATTTACTCGCGAACCATTATATAAGGTCGATTTATATTGAATCACCGCCACCATTCAGGATAGAGTCAAATGTACAGCTGGTCCAACATGGACTTAAGTTTTCAGATCAATACAGTAGTTTATCGTTATCGTAACTGAATGAAAGTATTTCACCTGATGGATAGAGTCGAGGATTAATGTCCGTGCCTCGTTATCCGCAACGCATACCACCTTCAAACATAACGTTATATTATTAAAAGTAATTTTGAGTTTTATATACCTCAAATAAAAAGTGGAAAACAACAAAAACGTTTTTTCTTACCATCGGATAACTGTCATTCTCACGTAGGCTTGCAAACTCAGCAGTTTTCAGTATCCATTCCAAATGTCCAACTGTTTGCACAAGTGGAATGACAGATAATTCCAAAGAATTTGCGCTGAATAAGTTATCAGTTAAGCTTCTAGAGTTCCACAAGTCACATAAGCTTGCAGATGAAAATAGGAAAATTCTATAACGTTAAATAGTGGAGTGGAGGTGGTGAAAGTGGTGGAGGTTACAGAGCGCTAGGTGTCGCAGCCGCATCACATAAAAGAAATTGATCTACGCTAGAGCTTATATATAGTTAACGTCAATCAATAATATATTGCACGAAGCTAGTTGTTCAGTCAAATGTTTGATTGATCACTTTTTCAGATTTAATTACTATATTCAATTCATTCTTTCTTTTAGGTGCTAATTTGTATATAATCAGAATACTGTAGATGATAACATCTACTAGTGAGGGTGGTCAGAGCAAATTATGTGACGTATCATAATGCAAAGTCGATATATAGAGAGTAAATTATCATATTCTGTATTGTCGAGGAATGGCCAGTACTTTCAACGACATTGAGGTCATAAATGAAAATCTCAGAAGGAAAAAACTAATGTGAGTTCGAGATTGCTTAAGAACTCATTCTGGAAGTAGAATTTGCTTTATCCACTGTGTGGGAGTCTCAAAATACTACGTAGTTAAGAGTCTTGTTGGTTGTCTTGTCATTGGTGATCTTTGGACTCCTAAGAACGTCTTACTGAAGCGCTCTCAAATTTTTACGCAAACAAACATCAACCTCTATTATACTTCCCTCTGATAAGAGCTATCACCTCTTTGTAACTTAATTTGTCATATGTACGGTAGAAAACATTGCTGTGGTAGTAACATTGATTTGTTTTTAGGCAGACTTCTATGTGAAAATAAAAATCTATCAGCCTGTTATGAGTTAAAAATTGTAAACGTTGTAAATGAACGTTCCATTCTGATGAACATCCTCCTGCCAAAATGTGAGGAGGTAAGGCGTCGGAAGAAAATCGATTACATTAGATTTAGAATTCATATTGATATAGCTAGATATTAGAATTCAAGAGAGCATCATCAAAACCATTAACTAATGTTCTTTTGATTTATACAAACTAAAACTACAGTATGATTTCAGCTCCAAAATTTTTTATATAGTTCAAATTTGACCGTTGCTGCCATTTTCACTTGAAAGATCAAAGAGCCGCCAACTGAATAGACTATTGTATAATTTGAATGTTTTGGAGGAGATCAAAACAAAAACTATTTTGAATAAGTTCTTTTCTTTTGAATCAGTTGAACGTGCTTTTCATGTGAACATCATGAACTGATATTTACAATAAAATGATGAATAACAACAGCTAAATTATTGTATTATTTCATGTCGTCTCGGTTCTATAGAACATAATGGGTCCTGTAACGGTCACAATAGTCCTTTCGTAACATTCTCAAGTACTTTTTACGATTCTTTTCTTCGTACTTGATAGTAGTACACCGTACTGATTTATAAAATATATAAAGTTATAATACTTACTATATTTTTTTATTATCCTCTTAAGTGGTGTCATGGAAGAACAACTTATTGAAAAAAGATAATAATAAATAATTTTTTAATTTTTGAATCTTATAATTAATATCTTATAATTAATTAATATATAATTAATTATAATTATAATCTTATAATTAATATTAATTATCTTATAATTTTTGCGTACATTGTAACTCTTTTTTTCTGATTATGAGTTATATGAGTAATATTTGACTCACTTCTAATAGTTAAATAACGATGATAAAAAACGAAATTCCTCTTGAGATCCTATTCGAATTTATCGAAAGATTTATATTTTCTGTCACTTTGAAATAAATTTGAAAATACATAGAATGCATTTTTAGTCGAACCGTGATCTATTTGAAAGCGAGTCAACGAGGAAATAACAGGTTGTATACTGTAAATAGGCACTTACTACTGTAGAATATCTAACGTCTCGTCTACAGTATATGCATTTCCGTTCTTGATTGGTTGAAGAGATCCTTTATATGGAAACATATCCTAAAAATGTTATAATATAACTTTTGAAATATTGATGACGTCAAAAAAAGGTATATAGAGAACTTAAGCACTGATGGAAACCTCAAATTGAGAACTCAAAATGGATCTTTTTATCATTATTAAAAAACAATCATGATATGCCTACCTCTATCATTTTACGATACTCTTTAAAACTGATCCTTAAGAACCTCATAAAATAATATGGAATAAGATTCCTAATGGTTTTTTTCACCGAATGGTCTTCTATTTTGTTTGAAAAAAGAAAAATCCTCTGGTTTCATAACCACTATCATCTTTGTATTGCGAAAGGACTCGATTCAATATTATATGAGGGTTATGAAGCTGCAATATTTTTACATTACTATTTTTCAGTGTTTTGCTGAGTATTTAATCCTCGATGAGGTATTATTCAATCACTATGATCGGTTTCTTCGGAATGCGTCCTTGCCATTTAAGTTTTTTTGTTATTCTCGTAGCGAAATGATGGATGTATCGTGAAATGTACGTGACTCGATTTTATCGACAGCCCCTTTTTTCCTGACTCATTTACTGATTTATTCGTATACAAATCGATCAACAGTCTATCGATTAGAGATGGATAGAAGATTGAGTCAGCTTTAGAATTAGAAACTGAACAGCTGACGATCGTGCTAATGAGGTGAGTTTCCTAACCACCTCACCATCTTAATCGTCTCCATATCGTTCTAATAAGTCTTCACTACACTTACTACGTTTCAAAAAACAAAACGTTTTAAAGCGTTAGAGTTCAATTACCTCCCATTCAATAAGAACACCATTTGCTCCCAATTCGTTGACTAACTTCAGTAGTTGCTTAAAGTACGATGGACGTGGAGGTGCACATAAAGATTCAATTGAATTTAGATGAATCGAAAAATATTCATGAAATGTCACTTTGAAAAAAAAAATTTCGAATAGATCAAAACTGTAGAATGAAACGTTTCCGAACGACAATTATCTGAGGTTTTTGAACGAGTGTAAAGCATTCCCTCACCAACCTTTGAGATCAAAATGTATAAAGGTTTCACGATGATTCCGTTGACATTTTATCTGAAATTAGTCTTATTGTATTCTAATAGAATAACTCATTTCAAAAATCAGTTTCAAAGAATTCTAATCGATAAAACTCATGTCATGCTTTGTTCTTTTATTTATTTATACAGTTACAATTATAAAGCTTATCTTTGAGAAAAAAAACTCTTTATAACTTTTTCCTTTTGTATTTTCACTACAATTACCGTACTTTTTTTGTAACTACAAATCGATTTGAGCACGGTTTATAAGCTTTCCATTTAACTATGATAGTTCCATTTTTTTACCTCAACTATTACGTTTTCTATTGAATGTTTCTCATAGACGGTAGATCAAAACATTGAGGAAAGCTTTGAAATTTCAAAATCACTCACTCTGATCAGAATAAATTTTATTTGACAACTATAGAAAATATTTACGAGGGAAAAAAACCTCGTAACCTCATAATTTATGAGTTATAAGAGGGAAGAAAAAGAAAAATATTTACTCTCTTAATAATTTCATATGGATAAGAATAACATTGCGATAGAAAATGACGAGCATTCCCTCAAAAATTAAGCATAATTCTATTTTTACATTAATTTTTACCTTCTATCATAAAGAAATGAAGTGGTCACTCTGAATAGAATGTGGCTACTTCTGTGGAGAAAATTTCAAAAAGTGACAAAAATTACCCCAATTTTACCTCGAAGAAACAAAATGACTCACTGCAGAAAAAGTGAGGACAACGACGATAAACAACAAAACAATACTGGCCATTTTTCAGAGGAAAGCAAACGAATGGCAGCCACTTCAAAACTCTGCTGAAAATTCTTCAAAAATATTTCATTTTTTTTTCCCTCTCAATTCGATCAATCAGCAACTTTTCATAACACATCAATCAAATTTTTTCCGATAAGAATTACAACAAGTTGGAATTTTTTTTCGAAAGTACTATTCAAATTGATTTTCAATTTACCGAATCCTCATATACTCACGTGGTACAATGTTAGGTGATTTTGGGTAGAGTTCATTGGAGGTAGAATGAGTTATGAGTCCAGTGGTCCAGTCTTCAAAACTATTCTTAGACTTGAACTACTAGGTTTTCTAATTAGGTAGTCTGTTTTCCTCCTCTGTTTTCTTTCTAACCAACGTTGAGTTAAATATATTGCCAGGAGGAAAAAAACCCTTATCATCGATTTTTTTCAACTTCATCTTAAAATACAACACTCGCATTATGGCCTATTGATAGCTTATCAAGATTCATTACAACAAATGAAGAAAGAAAATCTTCAGAGAAAAAAAAACATTTCACGCAACGGTTATGCTTGAAGAACGAATCGATTGTAAAGTAGACGAACAGAAAGAAGGATACGGAAAAAAAAGAAGGTTCAAAACTTTGAGGGAGCACCAAAATAAGCGCTATTTGAAACCTCCATCAAGACCAATATTTTTGCTCTGTTCCTCCGTACAAAAATTAGCCCTCATTCTAAAAATGACTACCGGACGAGGTAAAAACAAACAGAAGAACTGGAAAAAATGGAACGAATATCGATTCAACAATGACGTATTCACTTACAACTTAAAATAGTCGATCAATATTTCAAAAAAAAAACGATAAAAGAATAAAATATTAGAAATCGATACGAAAAAAATAGAAATGTAAGAGCAGTAATAAGAAAAAATCATAAAATATCGTTGTTACTTGTATAGTGATATGAACAACCTCATAATAGGCAATCAAGTCTAAATGGTGAGAAAAATAACCCTCAAATCAGAGTTGTTAAGGGATATCGATTAGGAAGATGGGAAAGAACTGCTCTCATATCTAACAGAAGATGAAATGAATTGAGGATTTTAGATGTTTTTGAGGTGTAATTACTAATCATATTAGTAGGCGAATATGACAATACATTCATCTAACATTCCAAACAAAGACAATAAGAAAAACAAAAACAAAAAACAAAACAAACGAACTTGACAACAATGGAAATAAAAGGCAAATGGAACGAGCCAGTACAGAAATGATTCTGCCTCAGTCATAAGAGTACTTTTTAAAAATTATAATAATCATAAAAACATAAAAATTCTATCACAATCATATCATTAAAAGCTTTGTAAAAAATCAATCCAATAAAATTAGTGTAAATATTAAAGATAGATATTTAAAATTCATATAATGTTTTTGCTCCGGGTTTCAGTTGGGAGAGATATCAAGTGGTGCATTAATAAATTGCGGTAATTTAGTATTCTGAACCTTATAGGAACCGCAAATATTTTTGCACCACTATCATACAATAACTAACGCCGCAAGTCAAATCAGGTCATATTGGAGTAATTTTATGAAAATCGGAGTTCAAATTAATTGTATATTGAAAGAAAAATATCTGAAATTACATTTAGTAAAAGAATGGCTTAAAATTTCATAAGGGATATTTTGAAAATATTATTATATCAGTGATAATCAAACACTTAGCTTAATATAAAGGGAAAAATTCGACAACGTGATTGAACTGGTACGGTAGGAAACCTTTAAAATATTGGATTCAAATTTTTAAGCTTTTAATATACATTATTTATTTAATTAAACATAAAAATAAACAATAAATAACACGTGACGTTTCCATTTTGTCGGATTCAAACACGTCAATTTTATCGACATACGTATTGATTTTTTGAAATGTTACAATATCAATGAACGAATACAGTAATCATACAGTATATTAGTTTTATTGATTTTTAATCTAAACAAAAAGAACTTCAAAATTTATAGATTTAAATCTTTCAGTTATACGTTCAATAGAGATGTAAGAACTATCGTAATATATCAAGAGAATAGATAAAATACAAAGAAAAGTAGAAACGTTATTGATTAGAGTGCACTAGAGTGCATTGTATGATAATTGATCAAATGATTAAAATTTGAGGTACGAGAGGGAAGTAGCGCTGTGGTGAGTTCCACCTCAGTATTCTGTAGGTGGCAGTTCGCGTATTCGACCGCTTAAACGAAGCTTTCCATTTATTTCATCACAGTTAATAAATTCATACTAGAAAAATTTGGTAGGACAAATAGCCTTGACTCGATTGGGATTGATCTCGTCATGTCATTTTATTGATCAGATCTGCTTACAATCATCTAGTCGATATCGTGAAGATATGAGGCAAATATGAGGCATGCTACTTGGAGTGATCAACACCAATACTTATCTTATCTAAACTTTAACTGAGCATATTTTTTTTTGATCTTAACAAAATTATTCGTAAAAATCTCACAGTATATTTTAAGGTGAAGATGTGAGGCACACTTTTCATGCCAACATTGAGCGCCTAGTTTTTTGTTAGGTGTGGAATAAAAATCCTTGATAAGATCTTATCAAGAGAAAAGGACGATCACCAAGACAATACAGTTGAAGCTCGTAGTTTTAAGCTAGTAATTTGAAAAGAAAAAAAAACCGTCAAACAATTTCAATCAACACAGCTTTTTCTCTGGATAGAAAAAAAACAACAGTCCAAACAAATTATTGTTGTGATAAAATGTAAAAAAAAATAAGAAAAAGTCACTAAAATTTTATCACTGTGATCTCCTATGTTATCAGTAACACTGACTGTACGTAATGTAATCAGAAAAATATGTCATAAATATATAAGTAAACAAAAATATAGTAAACATAAACAATAAACGTAATAGTAAAGTGTCAATGAAGTTGTAATAGAAACAAACGAAAAATTTCTGATGAGAAAAAAAAATTTTATATCGATAACATCGATTTCATCATTGGTTCGGGAATGATAAACTTTCTTTTGACATCAATAAACAACATACCTCATAACATGTAAATTAAATAGAAGAAAAAAAATTTACTTCCATCAAAAGCCTTTAATAATGTTATGAAACGAAAATGGGCAGATCATTATCAATTGAAGATCACTATCGATTATTTCTATAAACGATTAACTGATCTTCTGTATTCGTGAATTCGTTTAACATGATGATAACAATGACAATTAACTCATAAAGTGATTTTAATCACTTAAAACTAGGAGTCAGAATAAGAAATAGAACAAAAAATATGGAGAGAGAAGAGAAAAATGACGGAAAAAAACAAACAAAATGAGGAAAAAAACCTATTTGAAGTGAGTTATAGTTTTGATGATATTTTATTATCGTTATAATATATCTCTAATATGATTTTTGAGGGAACAATTTCAGGACATGGTTGTCGTTTGTTCATCCGAACTTCTTCCGGGGCGGTTGTGGACGAAATGTATTTAGATCAATGTAAGCTTGAATTTGAAATAACAAGTTAGTAAGAAATGACGACGATGAGACATTTTCGATGATTTTGAGGAAAACGAGAACCTCTCTTCTCGTTCTCTCTTACAATGTCATTGTCTGATTACGTTCAAGTTTTGTTGTTACTACAACGACTTGTTTTTAAAGTTAATTCATATACGTTAGTGTGAAAACAATACAAAGCAGAACCAAATACGAATCTATTCTCTATCAAACTGACGATCGATACGATTAAAATAGAATAATTTTAGATAATACTACTATAGAATACCTCAAAATTAATAGAGGACAAAAAATAACTATGAGAGATTAAACGTATTGGGTTATCCAGTAATTATCAGCTTAACTGGATGTAATACTTACCTCATCCCACCTCACCAAATCAAACCCGTCAACGAACGAGTACTGACAAACAAAATCCACTTCGAAATAATAAGTGAAACTTTTAAGGATCGCAGGTGATGAGTCTCCATACTGCAATCGGTAACAAAACAGACCTGACATGTATAGTTGCGGCTTGAACTACTTCCTGAGGTTGTAAGCTTAGCGATGCACTCAGCATCATTAAGGATCTTGGAGTATCATCTTTCTTTTTCTAAATTATAATGCTGTTTATTTAGAGTAAAAAAAAATACCTAGTGGGCTTTTTTTCTGTTGATCTTGATCGATAACCATCTTTGTAATAGCGCTACAATATCCATTATACGGCAAGAGTTCTTCTTTAAAAAGTTCATAAGAAGAATTTATCGAAATAAAATTGTTGATTTTTGACATATAGTGATAGAAAGAAAAAGAAGATTAAAAAATACTCACTCACCATAATCACTCAATGAGGAGAGGTGCTGTTGATGACGTTTAGATGGTCATATGGACGAGATGTATTGAACTCAATGCACGTAGCTAACTCAGCTAGTATTTGTTCGTATGAAAAAGAATTTTAGAATATTCAAATATTACATATTGAGTCAAAATTTCCCTCAGTAAACAAAAATTAGTCCTCAGAAAATATTATTATAGACAATTTTTCCCTCGTTTTCATACTTTCATTACTTATTTTTCAGCGAACAAATAATGAGTCTTCTTGTTGATTCAAGCATAACAATAGAAAAATAGCAAAGAAAAATCGCGACCTGAACAGTTTTTGAGGAACAATGAGGGAAAAAAAAGGTTAGTGACTTGTTTATTTGTGCAAATAACATTTAATCATAAGAATTGTCATAAAATATGATAAATTAGATAAGTTTTGTGGAACGTCGTGATTATGACAAAGAATGATATCGATAGTTATCAAAACAAATTTATAATGAAATCGTGGACAGTGTGACTGTGGTTTGTATGAATAGCGAATAGATTGATGAGTTATGAATACAACTGAAATATTTCCTCCATTTCATTCTCATATCAATCGTTTTCCTCTTTTTCCTCATCAGCTTAATCATCCCGTTTGTTTTTCCTATTGAAACAAATAAATATGCAGTTATTATTTTCACATTGTAATACAATGAAGATGAAATATTGCAGAAATCAACTTTTACAGTATCCGATATTCACAAATGAACAATTAACGAAACTCCATAAAATAAAAAAAATGCTAATATAACACATACATTAACATAGAAGAAAACAACAACAAAGAGAAAGAATAAAAATACAATACAATATTACAAAACAAAAACAACAACAAAATATAAGTATGATAAAATACCTCAATGTTGTCATCATTTTTATAATTATTTCGAAAGGAAAAAGCTTAAAGTTCGTCACTTCACTCAATGCCTATAACAGGGTATAAAGTATTTGTTTTTGAAAGTTTTGTTCATTTAAAAAAAATATTGTAACTACAGTAATCATTACACATTCAACCAAGTCTCAATCGTTGATCTACTATTCGATCAATATGGAGATTTTTTTGCATAATATTACCAGTCAGTGGTAGTACTGCTTGCTATTGGTCATCACAACGAAATATCACTCAAAAGAACTTTTACATTTGTTTTTACTCATTATCAATAATCGTCGGTAATAATGATAAAATATTAATATAATACTGTTTTGAGTTTAGTCTCAAAATTCTTCATCGCAGGTGGGAGTTTATTCTCGTCGCGCCTCAGGCTCTGAGTTTTGTGACTAACTTAAAAACGTGGAGGATTTTGAATGTTTAATGAGTTCCATGGAAGATGAATAACTGCTATTAACTCGTTAAGAACTTTCTTTATTATGGAAAGCACTTCACAAAATCAGCATCATGTTTGTTTGTTTGTTTCCCTTTCGAAATCTATGCGATTTCTTTATAGAAAGCACTAAATCCTTTATCGTTATCGGTTAAATCCGAGTAGAACGTCATGAATAAACTCGATTGAGTTGAATAGAACGTTGTATTGATCAATTCTGTTCCAGATAGACTGAAAATAAGAAGAAAAATAATTTTTCATACTAATTAACAGAAAAAAATTCATATAAAAAAGAAACATAGGAAATAAATAATGTACACGTAAATAAATAAACAAGAGTTATAGCTTTTGTAAAAAAAAAATCCATTCAACTTTTTGATAATGAAAAAATACACGTATTGGTAAGCACGACGCTAAATGTTCAATTTCATTTTGCCTGAGGCGAAAGAAAAACAATATCATTCAACACTTTAAAAACTAATTGAGCAAAACTAATTGGAATACTTTGAAAAATTTAAGCTTAAACAATTACGTTGCTAATTTTGGAGAGGTAGCATCTGGTCCGTCGTAGATTTCCACTTTATCACAGCAAGCCTCCGTCGAAAACGCGGCAAACATCACCATCACCTTACTAACAACAATAAAATTACTATTAAATATTTGTAACACTAACTTCGAAAGTCTACCTCACCACTCTAATGAAGCTTATAACTCAATAGCTAATTAACCGAACCATTAATTAATCATAAAAATCAATTATATAAAAAAAATAATTTGTCAATGTCGAGGTTACGAGTAGCCGATCTTATAGAATTATAGAATGTATTGCGATTTGATATATTGAGGATGTTTTCTTTTCACTCAAAACTGAGGGAAGTCGATTTATCAAATTTAAATGTCGTATTACGGAGAAAATCGAATGAAGAATGACCTCTCTAGTATTAGTAGATGAGAATTTGCAGTTGTCAGTTGTTACTGAGAAAGCACCATTTAAAAGCAAAGCACAATTCATCCATAGTGGATTGCCTCAATACCTTGGAAGAGATCAAAAATCTCTCCAATCAATTTAGAAAAAATTCCAATGTTTATGTTTTTATGTTTTGGTGTATGAGGTATCCTCGATGATAGGAAAAGCCGTGAGAACCAAAAATCAGCTGATATTGTTCGATCAACCACTTGTAATGATGACCGTTTCGGTGATTTCAAATCCATAATGAGAATAAATTTTGCATAAGCTGAATCTCATTTCATTCTCTTATCCACATTTCAGAGCTACCGACCTTCCTTCCGGTGCCGTCATTAAATAATGGCATGTCATATCGTTTGGATAAGGGGAGGGCCAGTCAGGTGAGGTGACGAATCCAAAGCCGTAAGAAAAGAAGCCAGACTGACAGCCATGTAACTCAGAGTTGTCCTCGTTTACTGGAAAAACAAAGAGTATTCTAGAAAGCTGGTAACATTCAGCAAATTGGACGTATATACGATAGCGCAAATTTTTCAGAAACGGTAAAAGGCAAAAGAAAAGGTCATCGAAAAACTTTTAATAGTTAACAAATAAGAAAAACGACAAATCTGAGAGCTTTCGATCTGGAGCTGATATACAAAAGGACAATGGAGCGAAAAAAAACGGTGGAAAGTGAACGTCCAGATTCTGACGTTTCATGAAAAAAAAAAACACATTCGCTCAGTCATAGATTACAGTATTACGGTGACTGTACTATTACCAAAAACACTCACGAGGAACCATTTCATAGTGAATTGCAAAGCCACGATCTTGTCCAGTGTGATCGGTACTGAACAGTAATGTCATTAGTGGTCCCGATGTACTGAATGTTTGTCCAATTGCATCTCCAGAAACACTTAAGCAACAGAAAATATTGAACATATTTTCGATATATTCGATTTGAAAGCTTGCAGTCCGTAGCCGTTATAGATTCTGATTTGAATGTATATGGTTTTTAACTCACACAATGACAAGCCTCATTTATTAAGCTTGAATTTGTTGAGATGATGAAGACCGTATAGCGCCATGAGTTAAACGTTATGGAATTTTTGCATACTCAATTTTTAAAGTACATATAAAAAGGTTACTAATTAAAGTAAGTGAATTAAAATATTACTTTGCAAGAGCGGACATCGACGTGTCGTCTCCATCCCATATGTACAGTATATCACAGCAGGATTCCGTTACAAAATCATAGAATTTAACATAAATATGATATCCTGGACCGACCTTTAATGAGAATTCGATTTTGTTGAAATATTATTATGTAAAAATCGTTGGTCCATACAATTACCGTAGTTTGAAGTTTTAACAACAGGAGGGAATAAACAGTTCAAAATTTGTTTTACCTCTCCCTCATTATATCAAGGCTTCGTTCTTGAAAGATTCGAAGAAAAAATAAGAACTTAAACGACACAACAGATGTGAATTAGATGTATTAACTTTGACAGATCATAAAAACTAGGATAGTAGCTAAAGTGAAACGAAACTGGTTTTATCACAATTAAATTTTGAACGATACAAAAATAGAAAAAAAAACACGGTAAAATCAAAGATCACCTGCATACCGAGATTGTGTAGTACTCATTAAGCAGATTACTGTAGTTTTCTGGATAGCCAGGTGAGTAGATGATTCCTTGAGGATCGGTAAACGTGATATTCTGTGCTGCTGCTGCTGCTGCTGCTACCATTGTTATAATTGATAGTAGCAGCAGCACATCAGAAAATATCGTCATATTTTACCTGTAGTTCAACTGAATTTTATTATATCGTGGAAAAAAAACATATATTGATTTATAAGAATCATTTTTTTACATCTAAATGCTAATGAATAACTGAGATTTACGCAGGAATGGTAATTGAGAGAGTAGCAAAACCGGAAAGAACATAATAGAACAAAAAAAACTATTACAGTTAAAATTCCCACTGAAACGATAGCAAACGTTAATAAATCAATAATAAAATATCCATTTAAAGCTATGATCTACTATTTAATCGATAGTCATTAATAGTGCGTAATTCAAAAATTCTATAAAAACCCCATAATTTCATTCGTAACGATAGAAATCTCTACAGCTTACAGTATGCTCACGTTTATACAAATGAATACTAACTCCAACAATTGATAATCGGTCTAGTTCATATCAAACGGAATTAAAAACAATCATTATTCTTCTGTTGCCTGAAAAAGCTGCTATCAAACTATGCAAAATTACGAAACTCAAAAGAACTCAGGGTTTAGGTGAGTAAGAAAAGTTGGACCACCGTTAGAGTTTATAAGAAACTGTAACGTACTCAGTTCTGGAAAAGAATACTCAGGTAACTGAGGTAGTCAACAAAAAAAGTCGAAAAATTGACATGCAACAAAAAAAAACTACCTAGAAAGCATAAAGCTTACCTAATCTGTTCTGCAATAAATTAGATTGTTCTTGAATTTTTTTTCATTCTGTGTTGAACAAAAATTGAAATTTCTCTAAACGAACCATTTTTTATTCGGATTTAAACCCAACTTTTTTCTTCGTAATCGATAAAATTTCTTGTTGATTTGAATTCAATTGATTCGTTATACTGGTCATTCCGCTAATCCACAGTATATTTTACTATTATACATCAATTTTGTTCTCATCTTCATACTTATATTCGGTCTCCTTGAAATCCTTTCTGTCAAGTACAAAAGAGCATACACTTTAATAAGCATTTTTTCATGAAAAAAAGCGTGGTGTGTGTCCTAAATTGATGCGTAGGCAAATGCAGGATGATAATCAGGGCATACCAAGACGTCCAAGTCAGCTTCTGGTGTCGGTAATTTGGCGCCAGACGCCAGGCTAAAATTAGTAGCACTGCATACCATCAGACTTGCCTTCAATTACCTTCACGATGTCACGATGTCACCTTGAACGAGAATGCGTAGACTCATTCTTCAAAAGAGATTGATCAGCGCCAATAATTATCTTGCCTTTCAGAGAGCTCTACTTTTGAAAACCAATCCAATCTAATACATTAAATCAATTTCATTTCATAATTCAATTTTCAATTTCAAAAAAGAATTTCAAGATCCAAAAGCAATCAATGGTACTGAAAAACTCAACTCACCTCCAATTGCTTCACTTTCTACAATTGCAAAATCGCCACAAAACTACGATATTCAAAAAAATTTTACTGCAAATGCGGTCATAAGGAAGATCATCAAAATAAAACGTAAACGATTTCTACTATTCTCATGCATTTCTGTACTGGTTATATGGTATGGAATTAAAAGAAGTGCTCCAGTGTTTCTGGAAAAAATTTATTATGAATTTTTCAAATGTCTGTTAAGCCGGTTGTAATTTGTAAATGATGGATTTCAAAAAAATCAATCAATCTAACGACGTGAGCAACTGGAAATTATAACTCCTTCACTTTAATATGACATCTAATTGTCTAGACTCGTAACAACCGTCGTGAAAAACACCACGAAATGAAAAATTGTTCTGCACCGGCACATCTCGAAATGAAATTGGAACAGCATACTTATCACCTATCTGTTATGATTAGAAACATATGGCTATATACATGAAAACCAATGAACATCCTCTATGCCACATTTTCAATATATTTAGAACTTCGTCTTTGTAAAAATAATCGATTTATGTCTTCAACAACAAAAATACCAATGGTGACTTACTACTTTATCAACAGCTATTCCCATCCATCTACACGTTCTATGGGCATTTTTGGAACATTTCACTGAGATTTTAAATGAAGAGTTTCGTTAATTGATGTACGTTACCAGTAGTAAAGCACTAAATAGTCTCCTAAACCTAATTATAAGGTTCTCACAATATACGAAACATTCGCTCAACAATATTCTGTTTACGAAAGAAAATTTGTTGGCCACAACACGTTTTTTAAGACCAACCATCATTAATAGTATTAAAATAAGGATTTTTTCCAGCATTCCTATCTATTCACTTTAATTCTAATATTCAACAATTAACCTGCGGAAAAGAATAAAGACAATAACTTCTAACAAATATGGTAATATAACATACGACAGATTTAGATGATAACACGTACAATTAGAGACCACGTATTGACTATTTTTAACTATAAAACATACAAAAATTACAATAAATGATCTATTTGTCGTCGAACTTTTGAAGAAACTTTTTCTCCTCAACAAATTGCCTCAGCATTTTGAAGATGTTTGAATCGGCTACATCTTCTGGAGGCTCTTTCTTTCCACATAAAAAGTAGTACAGGTCCCATTCCATGTGCTTACCATTGACTAGCTGTAAAGACGAAGGATAGGATACATTAGGCTGTCACATAAATCCTATCACTTTCCAAAACTATGGTTAACTTTTTATTGAATGAAAAAAACTATAATGAACAAAATAATCATCACTGTGATCAATAACATCCAACTGTTCGCAAAGATTGGATAGCTTCTCTCAAAAAAGATGAAAATTGTATTCAAACAAGCCGGTTAGATTATTTTTGATATATGCTGTAAATTTTATTTTTCACAGGTGCTATTTTAGAGGGCAGAAGAGATGATAATCGATGACGCAAAGCAAGAACCAAACGGTGAGTGTAGTATCATAATCCATACTAGTTCCTCCGAAATCTCACAAGTCACATAAGAAACGTGAGCTTGAGCGTTCCGGAAATGAACGACGCAAAATTCTTCTCCGCGATTATCACTAACTTGCTGATTTCTCCCCACCCCAGACGTAAGCATTATCTGCTTGTAGCCCAAGAATTTAATCTTCCTAGCAAGAACTATAATTTTGGTTGAGCTGACGAGTTTTCGCTAGGAGTAAGAGTGCCACATATTTACTCATAGTGCACCGAATGATGATCGAATTGAGGAAGTCTTACCAGCGCGATCACATCAAAAGGCTTTCGTAGATGGCCACCTATGCAGAGCAGTCGTTGCCCACCAATGCATTCAATGGTCACAAAGACATAACTTTGCGGTAGCCTCTTTTAGAAGATGAAGAACAATGATGCCGTATGCAAGTGTCTTTAAGGTATTCCTGGAACTAAGATCCGCCTGCAGTTCTAACGCAAGGCGGTGAGCGTCCTCTTCCGAGGCTACCGAGTGGACGAAATTGGTTGACTTTTACAGCTCGTATAGTCTACATCATAGCACGTGAATCAGTGAATCACTATTTCATTGGTAGGTGTGTTCTGAGAGAAACGAGAAGACTGGAGCTGTTTTATCCCGATTGATTAAATTGTAGTGCAAGCCTTTTTAATTTTTAGCATACAACAGCTTCTAAACAATAATTCTATTTCAAAATAAGAACAGATGAGATGAGCTTTCGCATTGATCAATTTCGGTTGCGGTATGCCTACGTATTCGTGTTAAACGTGATATCATGGGGGTGGTTAAAGGCGAGCCTGGTCTATACAGTGAACTGAGTTGACCATTCTTTAACACGTCAGTGCTGTCTATCTTACCCAGATTTCTCTGGTACCAATTAAAAGACCCACGAATGATGGAGGGCATGTTAAGCCTGGGAGTGGCCGCAAGCGGATTCGAGCGTGTGACTGTAGTACCTCACCTCCACCACTGCGCCACTGCGCCCTTATTTTCAAATAAGAAGAAAAAATTGGGTAATACAATACTGAGAAAAAATTGTGAAACAAGCCTATATGCCTATTTCTAATAACCAATATCATATTCTACCTCGGATGTTTATCAACACACATTTTTTAAAGTCTTAGTACACTCACATAGTATTGAAAGGACGAAGACTTCCGAAAACGAGATCCAAATTATATATCTACCAAATTAAACAACCAGAAGAAAGATTTGCACCGACCTACCTTATCATAAGCATCTAATTCTTCTCGCTCCATTTTCGGCAGATATTTCTTGGCAAACTCTCCAAGAATGATGTCATTTTCTAGAATACCACGCTTCTTACTTTGATAGAGCAACCTCGACCTAAATCGCCAAATTATACTCCGAGTGTCTCCGCCTAAAGTCTTTGAAAAAATCGAAAACTAATTATTACGGAGTATGATAAAATCACTAACAAAATAAGTTGACAAGGCTTTCATTTAAAGCTTGTGTACTAGCTACTCAAAATATGAAGCATCAAGCAAACTTCACGTCACTAATAAATGAAAAATATAGCAACGTGAGTTACTGACTTGAACACTGATGATGACTTACTGAAAGGGGAACAAGGTAAACACATTTCTACTAAAAACGCTATAATATTTCACATGAGATATTATAGCACTAAGCAATCTCCAATATGATTTACAGTTCAGCTCAGTCGAAGTTACACCAATAACTAACCGCATCGCATCCAACTTTTCATTTATTGCTACTTCTGATGCGACCGGAGTTGATAAGTACGATCGAAACACCAGTGGAATAAAGCGAGTGCAGTTTGTGTATAATCCTCGCCAAGTATAAGAACAGATCATGTTGTTAAAAAACCAAAAAATCCGCTATGAAATCTGAAAAATGTCCACTCAATAGACGTCGTCTTATCAGATTCCTAAGTGTTAATACTTTTCGACATTGAAAAACTGTAATGTGATGTTTGTATTCCACAAATTTACTTTAAATCGAGTCACAAACATTCAGAATCCTCCATAATACAACAAGTCAATAAGAAAGTAATTTTCATACAGGCCTAGTACGTTTGCAGACCTAAGATAGTAAAGCAAAACACCACAGTTGCACATTTTATCTGATAAAAAATACATAACAACATTGAAAAGACCAAAGAGAAAAATACAATTCTGCACTAGTATCTGATGTAACATTCATTCGGAAACAAAAAATAAACACAATCGATAGTAGTTATGACTTGGAATGTTTTTAGACTTGTATCGATCTGTATTGATCGACTCCATCACAAATTCTTTTTTGTCGGACGAAAACAAAGTAAAATGTAATGTCACGAGATTTAATGAAACATAAACCGAGGTATATAAAAACTATGTTAAGCATCTGTCAGAGTTCCACTAACAAGCGATATAATCAGTAATCTCTTCGATTATAAGCTTAACTATTGCACATTTTGAAGGCCTTCTGAAAATTTCATTGCTCGTTGAAACTGCATTCTATCCTATTAACGAATAAAAAGAATGTTTGTATATTGGTGTGACGCAACGTGATTCTTTTTTTTTCTTGGTCATAGTTTGTTGCTGTTGAAATGAACGCGATTCTTCAGTTTTTCTCTCACAGTTTATTTCTTGAGTTCTTTATGTTCCGACAATTGATTGTAAATGTGTATAGCTTTCTTAATAGGTTTTAGATAGAATAAATATGATATGCGTTAAAAATGCTGTTGAACATCATGAACATGAAATCATTGATGAAATTTAAATCAGATATGATATTGCATAGCTCTAACATTTAAAATGATTCTAAGTCTTTAATTCCATACTAAAATCGTTGCTAATTATTTAAAAGATCGAGTTTTGCAAATTATGCAACAATTTAGAGGAATTTAACAATTTTTCTCCAGACAGACTTTATGTGGTTAGAAAATTATTTCATTGATACTTCGAATTTTCAAATTGTATTCCTCATTTTCGAAACATTGTTAAGCTTTGTTTCGACACTTCTATAGATAGAATGGTGATTTGCAGAATGGAAATTTTTGTTCTGAATGCAAAAAATGATGAATACTTTGGTCCTACCTATTACCTTTTGTTAGCTTTAGTTGAAAGTTCTTACGAAAACAAAGAAGATCCAGGTGTATATATACTATTATACTATCCAGGTGTATAATAATAATATCTTTATATATTATATAATAATAATATACTTAACGGTATCTTTTGCACTATTACAGATGAAGTATCTGAGTTATAACTTTCAACGGTAATTCTTCTATGGAACAAGATCTGAAAACTATTGGTGGTGGCTGTCACTCAGGAGTCGTTTCGTATTCATAACGGATTTACTATACAATCCTCACAATCATTATAATAGAGTGATCTTTATTTCTGAATAAAGCAGCAGTTGATCTCGTTTAATTATTTTTTTTGTTCCTGATAATTTTGTTGTTGCTATGAACCAAACAGGCATCAAGTTTCTTCCAAGTCGGCAAGTCGCAATGTTTTAAAAGATAAAAAAAAAACATTGAATCGATAACCGCAAAAGGTCGTTGAATCCAAATACGCATTCATTAGTCATAGCAAACTAGAATGTACGGTGAGTTTTTTTTTTCATGACTGCTATATTTTTTCATTGATGTTACAATTCAATAATATTTCAGTTTTCTAAACATGTGCTTAATGTTTGCAATGCGCTATCACCAGTTCAACGTCGATTCTAGCAGTTGCAACACATTCATTTCCTAACAACCGAAAATTCCACGCATTTCAACGAAGCCTAGGTGTGATACCATGTACCCTAGTTGAGCATTTAAACAACAATTTCATTTATTTGAAATATCATTGCCTTTTATCATGCTGTTTTTATTGCTTCGTTCAATAGGAAGTTTAGTATTAACTTGTCAATTTGTCAATTAAGAATTATAATATGTAATTTCTTGAAGCCTGGCTTTCAATGATTCGTGAAATAAATAACTAATTCAGTAGATGTTTTGCAGTGACTTAAGGGGAATACGATCAAGGATCAACTTTTCTGGAATTGTAGGATATAGAGAGAGATATGTTGTTTATTTGAGATATGTAGACTGGTGATCAAGTTAGTGTATTAGTCGTCGTGCAATGAGGAGCACGTCTTCCTAATATAGATATTTTTTCTTCATTTTGACTATAGGAACTAATCACTTAGAAGTTCCGGAATTTTGACATTTACGAAATGCTAAGGATTACTTGGTATTTTTTCTTGGAAAAAACCTATTCATTAGCTCTTTTGATTCTTTCTCTTCGTTATTGTTTTCCTGAAAACAACATTCTTGCCATATACGTTCTGTTATTTTTGCAATACGAACAATTATACAACGATTTACGTTTAAATTTTCTTTTTCTTTGAATAGATGTACACGTTGATTTATTGTTATATAAAATAACTTTTCTTTTCATTTACTGCATGAATTCGTTTTGCTATACAGAGCAATTATACTTCTCACCGGTGATGTTATGTCTCTGATTTTTTTTATTAACGTTTCAGCACTTGATAAGTACCGTAACAGGTTGACTATTAGTTCTTGTGTGTACACTTTAAAGCTGATAAAGGTCGAAACTGTACTTACGGGGCATTTTTAAGTGAGGAGCGAGTGGTTACAACTTAATCAGCAATGTTCATGAATTTCTCTTGTTGTTATTGGATTCAGGAGGAAGCTTCATATCTTTTCTGCCCCGGATTTGAGTGGAGTTACACAATTAGATGGATATACTGTTTTCAGGTCAGCGTGACCAAATTCAGTAATCAATTCAAGAAGTCGGGAGGTGGTGTTGGTTTGCGTAAAAGTTTAGAATCACGTATGCAACAAGAGAAATCACTCATTCAAGAATTTGACATTACAGGAGATATTGTCGCCTAATTAGACGTCATTGGGAAAATTCGAATATCATGGATTAGAACTCACAAATTGGATCAGGAAGAACATTATAGAAGGGTCAAATTTACCACTGGCAATAATATTACTGTATCGAGAGCACACGTTCTTGAAATCCTAAAAACGTTTAGTTTGGTGTTGTGTAGAAACGGATATGCAGTCATCAGAGTGGCATAAGTGATGAAGTTAATGTACAAACAGGTATGATTAAATTGGCTACGGTCTTTTTTCTGGGTAAGAGCTTGGAATTAGAATGTTTCCTAATATTACTCCACAAATACAAGAAAAACAGTTGAAATTGAAACGATAGGATAATTCATATGATCCTGCATCATTCGAATATTTTTTTGGATAAATCCACTGTGTATTGAAGTTGAGAAGTCAATGTTTATGTCTTGATATACAATCATGCGATTTCGTTTTCAATAATGAACGTATAGTTTGATAGGCTCTGAAAGAATCACGTTGTTTCTCTGGCATACTCTTTTTCAAGGTGAATAGAAATGTTCATTGATTATTGCTCTAGCTCTATCATTAGTCGGTCGTCCAGTGTGAGTATGACATTGTTTACCCAATCACTTCTTATTACTTTGTAACTATTCTTATCACTTTTATAAAAAGATTATAAGCGTACCGTTCACTAGAAGCGGCACCAATCAACGGTCCTGAGCACTTGAAATTTCTGTTATGGTTCGCGTTAAGAAATGCATGATCTTTAGTACAATATGCAATATATTTCAGAACAAAAGAAAAATGCTTTTCACTCGTGCTACATTTCACAACAGTTTTCTTAAAATAGGTATTCGATATGTTTCTAATGCGCCATCTCCTCAAGCGTGAGTTTTGAAGACAAAGAAAGATTTACAATTTAATTAAATCAACCACAAAAAACTCTTAAGAGGATAGATAGGAGTTATCAGTTAAAAGTGTGTCATCATCATAATGAAGTCTTGCTAAATCCTTCAGAAATTGTACGTTATTCCAATTTTTTCAAACTGTTTTCTTTAAATCTCTTAAAAGTCCTTTTTTGAAATAGCAATGAATAGGAAAGTGAGATATCTTTTGCTGGATAACTAATAACTATCTAAATTCACAGTCCAGCAACTATCTTGTGCGTGATATCTAGTACCAGTAAGTGGTCTAAAAGAATGAAGTAGTGGATTTCTTTGAAGTTGAAATGTCATATAAGTGCTTTATTATATTATTGCTCAGATCCCCGTTGGAAGTTGACATGGTCATCGCAGGTGGTGGTATCGTCGGTTGTGCTACAGCTCGACGATTGAAGATAGAATATCCTAATCTTAAAATTTGCATGGTTGAAAAGGAAAACACACTAGGTTAATAAGCTTTATTTTCAAGCTGTTTTGAATACCTCTTTTTCCGTTGGCAATAAATAAGCAAAGATAAGCAGCCCTAAGTTGTAAAGATTACTCACCTCGAATCATTCTATATAGCACTGTTCTCATTTACTGCTCTATCACGTTGTAAAGAAACTTACTTACTAATATATAGAAAAACTTTAACTTTTTAACATTCAGGTATTGAATTTCCTTGGCTGCTTTGAACTTTACTTAATTCCTTGATTTTCCTAATCAGGTGAATAAAAATTTAGAGTGAGATTTGATATACTGTCAACTTTTGCATTGGCGCTATACCAACCTTTTTCTCACATATAAAAGAGGTTCTTTGGGCAATAATTACGAGGATCTTCTATATAGTGGAGAACTTATTGGTTTGGGAGAGAATATAAATAAGATAAACTTCCATCATGGACCAATTTCTATGACATGGGCCACGTCTTCATCATTAATTCATAAGGGAAGATGTCATGCCATTGGCATGATAATGTAAGAGATTGAATGCTGGTCCGATCTATAAAATAACTTTGGTATACCAATGTCAAATCAGCGCTTCATCTCAACAGAATATTTTGGTATCATTGGTGCAGGGTCAACTGAAAAACTTGGAATTCTAGGCGGCCTTGACCCGCTTCTTGCAAAAAAGCCTGATCTTGTGTGTTGCTGATCTCACTACCGGAGTCCTCGCTTTGCGATCAGTGCTTAAGTTACTGGATATATCATTAGTACAAGTCCGTTAACAGGTTTGACGCAGTGGGCCGATATCGACATTGCACGCAGTTAAGCTGATTACATTGTGATTGACTCAGTACCAAATGGATACAAATTATTAGGATACAAAGCCATTATGACCTACCAAAATCAGTAGAAGAATAAATAAGTCCTTCCCTGGTATCTGCCTATCAATCTCATGGAATGGAAGGCATTCATTGATTGCGCGCGCTATGCTACACTGTCAAAGATAGTAGAGTACCTACTTTAGCATTTGTCTTCAATAACTATAGTTACATTTGACATGTGATTGTAATAGACTCGTGGCTTAGTATTCTTACCTAATGATTGTGTCTATAGCTTAAGTGTAATAGCTTCATGTGATGTTTCGAATTAAACTAATAATGGCGATATGGTGAAGATCTCGTAAAAAGTAGCATATTCAGAGCTGTTCGAAAAATTTTGCACAAAAAAAAAACAAGATGTTATTTTTAAAGGAGTTCATCAAACTGGCAATAATAGTGGTGTAATTCATGCTGGAATTTATTATACACCAGGGACTCTCAAAGCAAAACTATGTGTTGAAGGTTGGTTACATCTGTTTAATCACTGTTATAGAGAAACTCAAACTGTTTGAAAATAAATGTATTAGGTATGGATCTTGCCTATAAATTCTTTACGGAAACAAATTTCCCGCATAAAAAAGTAGGAAAATTGATCGTAGCAGTTGAACCGGAGGAGATACCACGACTAGATGTAAGTATTCCTTATTTTATATTCTCTCATTGTGATGAAAGCCGTTTTAAGTATGTTTTCGGGCATTTTTGCAGGAATTAAAATGAAGATGTAATTTAACCATGTAACTCGGTCAAAACCTCGTAATTTTCCATTTCTTGTTCTGCTGACACGAAGCTTCTATAACTTTTCGGTTACGAAAAGATTCTTTACCCTTTTGTTTCTACTAGGTAATAATGCAGTACTTATCAGGAATACCTGCAGTAGCTTACATAGATGTGATTTTATTAAAAATGGTGAGGATTTTTTGTCGAGCGACAATAAATGGTTTTCCAAAAGTTTTAGTACTATGTGATTCAGTTAGATACTTGGGTAGCTCGTATTCATGTATATCGTGAGATCATCAACTTTTCCAGGTTTTTCCTAGAATAGCTTGACGATTTTTGAAGTGATGCGCCAACTCTTTGGAGTGTTCTTAAGTCCTTTCCACAACCATCCGTCATTATCTTCCATATATCGGAAGATATTTCCACCTTCAATTCGAGAAGGGCATCCTTTTAAACATCTTCTCTTACATGACAGTTCCGTTAGATCACATAAACTTTGAAAGTACACGTTTACTACATCCTGTAATGAAATATAAAGTAGGACTTTATTGCATTTTTCGACAATCGCGTTGAAAACTGTTGATTCTTATTAAGCAATAGCTTAGGAACAATTTGTAACGTCTCCATGCTTTTTATCATAACATGCTTTCAGATTTTATATGAAAGATCTCAGAAAAATGGTTGTAAAGATATACAAGTAATAGAAGGTTCGCGAATCAAGGAATATGAACCACATTGTAAGGTAAACATTTTTTCGTTACTGTTAAAGTTTTTAATTTTTTCCTATTGTTGTAGTTTTGATCTTCCAGCTTGCAAGTGACAAACTATTTCTTATATATATATAAATTTCATGTATGTCATCCAATTATTTTTTTGGATAGGGTTCTAGAGTATTCTTGTTTTTCTATACATCGTTATGATGATAAATACACTCGAGAAGGTTTAATAGCTTCGAGGTTTCCTATTGTCTATCGAATTACGTTTTTTTTTCTTTTCACACAAATTACCAATGTATTGATATCTAAGGTGTAGAATGTTTGAATGGTTTGTTAGAGATCATGTTTGAGATTTATACTCAAATTTTCTCTACCCTATCGATTGCTTTTTCAGGGTCTTAAAGCACTTTGGTCTCCACATACTGGAATTGTAGAGTGGGGAGAAGTAGCAAAAGCTCTTGCTATCGATTTTGAGAAAAAAGGCGGGACTGTAAGTCTAATCAGATGTTAATAATTAGCAGAAATATTGATGCAGTAGAATAATGTTTTACTGCAATATTTTTAGGTTTACGTGAATTTTCCAGTCAGAAACATCACTGAATCGTCAAATCCATCATTTCCTATTGCAGTACAATCAACTGGGACGAACGTGGGTGCTAGCCGACTTTTTGCCCTACTTGTACGATAGTCGTACGTAGCTTTCCTAGTTGGTCACATCTTGTGTTAGCGTACAATCTCTTATCTTCTACAAAATCCTACTGTCTATTTGGAGTTTTTTGTTTGTGGAAGAATTGTTTACAGTGTCAAATAAACACTCGCCATCTGATTACATGTTGTGGACTACATTCTGATCGAATAGCGCAACTTACGGGCTGTAAAGCTGATCCTAAAATCATCCCTTTCCGAGGAGAATACCTACTACTAAAACCAGAAAAACGAGGTCTCGTAAGGACCAACATATATCCTGTAAGTTGTTATACTTGATATTGCGACTTAATTGTGTGCTTTATTATTGAGTTTCATGGATACGAAATTGAGTAGACCGCCTCAGCTAAATAATACCGTAGTAGTTTTTTCTGATATTTTCTGCGTTTGTAATGCAATGTTGTGTGGTGGCGCACCGTTACCCAGGAGGTGGCTCGTTGAACATTCGGCTTAAATCTAAGATAATGGTCTTCATCGCTGACAGTCACCTGCTTCAATGGAACAAAGAGATATTGCCTTCATGTGACTTCATTGTAGTAAAAAGGCTTATTTTAGCCACGATAAGGCGGAAAACTGTCGACAGGAATTATAGAATAGCAGGATAGTAAATGAGTCTATTAATGAAGCATCTCAAACCTTCTTACATTCAAGAAATTGCGTTGGCATCTACGTTCATATTATAAAATATTATTATTGATCAAGTTATTCACATAGTTTAGGTTCCTGTACCCGGTCTACCATTTCTTGGAGTACATTTCACACCACGAATGAACGGTGATATTTGGTTGGGTCCGAATGCCGTATTAGCATTCAAACGAGAAGGATATAATTATTTTTCAATTTCACCCTCAGATCTTTACGACTCACTCACATATAGGTTTGTGATTTTTGTGATTGCATGCTATCATTGTTACATTTTTCCTTGTTTCCGAAAATTTTGTTCAAATCTATTCATATTATAATTTAATTTAATGGGTATTTTGTGTTGCTCATATTTATGCGTAATCTTCTGACGTTGAAAAAATAAACTTAAAAGTAAAATGCATATAGAGTAGAGTTGAAAGGCGTTGTGGTAGGTACTGCAGCGTTACACTGACTCTTTGGGTCCATCAGCTGGAAGACGATACCTATGTGCCTGTCAACCGTTAATTGGTACCAGAATGCTTTGGTAGGGTGAACAGCTTCGGTTTAATAGGAATTAATCATTTCAAGTTTTTGTATAGATCGAAAGTGCATCAAAACATTATGATATAATATGAAGGCGAATGAGTTATGCAACCCATTGAGACTGATAAACACAAAATTTACTTTGGCTTAGCTGTAGAAAAGAGAATATACAGGTTGAAATGAAGTTCTTTATAAGTTATTAAGTTAGTGGAGGTTACAAGTTGTTAATCAATAGCGGATTATAGACGTACCAGTAATACAATCACATAGTCGTCGTATTGGAAAAGCGATATTAGCAAAATGGCTATTCGTTGAAGAATTAATCTAGCGAATCGATAACGCCCTTTTGAAAACCTAATGGATACTTGTTTGAATTTGCCGTTTTTAGTGTGTCAAATGTAAGCAGACTGACTTTTTTTTTCGACAACGGAATAGATTTCACATAGATTTTCGAAGCGTAACAACAAAGAACTGTTATGTAACAAAAAAACGGCATATAACTTGTTATTTACATGGAAAAAAAATTAGAAAACTTGCAAGTCTATATGACATAGACAGTCGATGTGACTTTTTTTTTAACGGCTATCCTTATATTTTCAGAGGTTTTATAAAATTGATGACTAAATACACAAAGTATGGACTAACAGAACTTTATCGTGGAATTTGGATAAATGCACAAGTAAAGCAGCTACAGCGATTCATTCCGGATTTGAAGCTAAGTGATGTTATTAGGTAGGTTTTTTTTCCTTTGTCTATACATTTGATTCACCTATATGCTTTTGTTTTTTGAAATTTAAAATCTGTCCAATTATAGACGCATAGGTACATTTCACAATGCATTCATCTTCATATCCTTATTACTCTGATTGTTTGCAATCAGAAAAATACCAATAATAACGAAGGCTTTTTTCTACTTGATTTAATTTTTCGTGATGTTTTCAGAGGACCTGCTGGTGTACGTGCTCAAGCAATGGACCTTCAGGGTAACCTTGTTGATGATTTTGTGTTTGACAGCGGAACTGGGCCAGTAAGTACCGTTTCGTTTGGAACATTTCAAAAATATAGAAAGAGTACATGATTGTAATGGGTGGTATTTGTAGCCTTGCGATTTGCTACATGTCACTGTTAACATTTTAATATAGTAAAGGTAATTTATTACAATCCTAGCCCCTAGGTATTTGCTGAGCATCATATTAACTTTTCAAAACTTTCATGTCATGATCTGACTCTCAGATTGGGCCGACTTTTACAAGGCGTCTAATCTCCAATTAAATTAGGTCACTTAAAGTACTAAGCCTAAGGCAGGGAGAAATATGGTGTTGGAAAGGTATACCAGAAGTTTTGTATTCGTCGTTCTCCACTATCCATCATTGATATACAAATTTCCCATCATGCTCCCCACTATAATTATATTGATATAAAGGTAGACGGTGTGTCAAATATACAAAGAACCGATTTGTAAATATGACGTTGGTGTAACACATATTTAGATTTGTGGAATTTATCATATTTGTGTTTGTTCTGGTAATAACTTCTTGTTATTATACTGTTTTCTTAGAAATCTGAATCCAATTCACTAGTTTTATCCAAGAGCATGGAACTGGCTGAATAAATAATAACAGTGAGAAGCCGTACCAATAGTTATATCGCATGTCATATGGGCTTTTTATTATTGCTTTTGCAAAATTAATGTTCGAAATCCATATTATCTCTTCGTTACAGAACGTCTCTTTTAGTTATCTAAGCATGTGCTTCACGTTCGTAATGCGCCGTCACCAGGAGCGACTTCAAGTCTAGCAATTGCGAAAATGATTGCTAAAGAAGCAAAATCAAGATTCGCTCTTTAGTATTGCTAGAAGATTTGTGATTTACTATGAAGAACGTTTATGTAATGTGCTGTAGATCATATATGTTAGGTGTGCCGGTTATTGTCATAAATTATTCAGCTTTTGCTGATGATTTCCATATATTAAATCTCTCTAAGGAAAAGAAAAACGACCTTATGGTGATTGCATTTATTCCGATTTTTTTGTAATTTAATTCTATAGTCTCTGTAGATTATTAAGAATCTCATAGTGTTGCTGTATTGCAATTTTACCGATATAAAGTACGTAAATAGTTCACGGAAGAATTTTGAAGTGTCGTAGTGTATGTTGTTATCAGATTTCTGTACTTACTGTATTAGCACACAGAAGTTAACTGGTGATTTATAGTAGTTAATTATTTGAGAATTATATTCAAGGTAGAGTGTAAATGAATAACGCAGCGACACCGCTTGTTAACACTTAGTGCACGAAGGCAAAATTGACGAGGGTATGATATGATACCAAACCAAGGTGGCACTCTTGGATTTCGGTCAGCTTAGTTTGAAGGAAGATCGGCGCAGGGAATTATGCTATAAAAAGTTAAAACGTGGAACAAAACTCAAGTGGGTTTTGGCAGTTTTGTCACTTTAGTGCGGTATTGAGATTGGGAAGTGTTTTGACTCTCGCTGTATTTCCTTTTTTTTCAATATAATAGAACCAAGTGATACTATGATAGAGATAGTGATACCATACAATGCTATCACTTCATATCACTCTTCATATTCTTGCCATTCACCTAAAGAAATTTAAGAGCCTCCGGAACTGATGGAAGTCATTTGCCAAAAAAAGAACATGACTGGTTTTGAAAATCAAAAGGGGAATTCAGCTTCATATATATTGATGTATATAAGGTCTTCTTCATTTTAAACGGCTTGAGAGATGGTTATTATGGTGAGATCTGTACATCATATAAGGAATAAACGGAACAGCTTTAACTAATTAACGTTGTAGCGATGGTTGTTTTTGTTAGTGCATGAAGTCTTCTTTGTGTTTTTTTCCCATTCAGTTGACCTATAATTATTCTCCTATTTTCACTTTAATGATGACTTATTTGATACCTTGATTGATTTCGTTTTCTGAATTTGCTTATACCAATATAAGAACCAAGTCTTCTATTATTACGGTAACATTGAATTAATACTAAAATGATTTAAAAGGTTAAGTAGTAATACTTGGGTTATAGACTGATTATCTCAAATCAATGGTAACAACGAATGCGTGGCCCATCTCCACTGGAAGATGGGATGAATTACGTCTCTGATTGTCCTCATCCTTATATAATTTGTAGTATCCTACCACTTCTCGACTAACTACAAGCTTATCTTCCCAGACAGGTCTGGTAGCAATCTGTTCACTATGAAGTAATTAAGATTAGTTTTTCGGAAGGAAAAGTTAAACTGTCGAATTATTGATATGATAAGCTTTTAGCTGTTTCATTATTCTAATGAGTCAACCTCATTTTACTTATTGAAATGCATCGTATGTTTGCTATAGCATTACTTCTCTACATATCTACCACGTTCGGTAGGTTATCGTGTAATTATTTGAATTATTTGAACTAATTATAAAAGTTTTTATAGGTCAATTAAGTAATATATGTAAGGAGGACGAGGATTTGACAATCCTTCCAAACTCTGGCTATTATTTTTTAATAAATAACTGCGATATAGTTATTTCAAGAAATCCTATACAGTCCATTCCTTTTATCAAGGTATGAAGATATTTGTATTGAGTGAAATTGTAATCGATAAAGTGTCGTCGTCAATATCATCATATACCAAGAAAGCTATTAATTACTGAAACTAAAAGTTTTGCGATGAAGTAACGATTCGAATCGGCACTCAAAGCGAAATATGGACGGTTGAATAACGTCAGTCGGAATTAAACGTAAAATGATATGCACGTGATGCAACGGTGTTACCCACACTGTCAGTAGTCAGCAGAGTTAAAATCGGCACCTAAACAAACTGCATCCATGAGGAATCGATGGATTGATATCGGAATAATCTGAAAAGTAAAGAAATGCTCACTCTACATACTCGCTCACTTAATGGGTCCTCGATTCAATATATAGAACAGGGTTGCACTAATTCGTTAGCTTGCGTCTTCTCGACGACGTCAAGATGACAAATGGAGCAAACTGCAAAGATTGATGAATCCAATAGCTTAACTTATTCTATCATTTTTTGATTTGAATTCTTTCTTTTTGAATCGCTATGTTTAAGAATATTCAATGTACGTATAGAACTGGCAATAATTTGTTTTTTCAATGGGATAATGAGTCCTTTGCGATTATTAATGATGAGGATTATGTTATTGCAGTGTAAGTATGTTGTAGCTTTAATTACCATTATAACTTTGACAGTTGGAGAATTTTGTATTAAATACCTTCCTATTCCCGTTTGTTTCAGTATTCCAGCTGTACAACTTTTACGCGGTAGAGACAACAATACCGTAATTGTGTCCAATCATCCCTCTTATCATTTTGAACCATTGCTAACGGCATACAAACCGAAAGCGTGTCATCGAGTTTCTGTGAAGGTAAAACGAATTACTCATAGAAAATTGAATGAAAAAAAATCAGGAAGAGCTGGCCAAGTTGTTCTGTTTTTTTGTTTGATTATAATAATAATTTAGATTGATTATATTAATTAGCAATTAGTCTTCCGTAGTAAGTACCATAACCGGCCAATGAACCAAAAATTGCATTGGTCGATGCGCTAAAATTATAGTAGTGTCAGTGGTTTTGGAACGAATATGGATTAATAGAAGATTGTCTGATTCAACGTTTATTGATTGTCTAACGGATATCAGTGATACCAGTGAATATCCTACGCTCGCCGTGAGTAGTCTACCACACGGTTCTTTAGTACTGCTCATCTCAAACTTGTGTAATCGAGCCTCAAACTTGGTTAATTAAACCGCATGCTCATTTGACGACGATGCTGTAGAATGAAGAGTGAATGAAGATCACGGATCTTAGATAGCGTTTTTGTTGGAAGCAGAAGCAGCTACACTAGGCGATACCCAAAAGACAGTCCACCGCCAGACCTCAAACCTGGGTAATTAAGTCTTTAAGTGAACAACACACAAAGTATTACATCAATATTACAATAACGACAAATCAAAAACATATATGATAGGGTTCAGGATGTGAGGATGTGATTATACAGTCACATAATCAGATACAACAATTATTAATAATTATTAATCAGATACAACAAGTGTGGATGATAAATGAAGATCAAAGGGGATTCGTCATGCATTAATAATATAATAATATAGGGATAATAATGAAAATTATATGGGACTATAATATAATGATATAACGACAACCAGTTTTATGGAAAAATGAAAGGAGATCGGTTAGAGGTCATAAGTGAAGAGTACCGAGGAGGTGTTTACTGTAACTGCTTATCTAGAGAGGAGGCGATAATGTCCTTTTTAAGTCCCTCAGCTATGTTCGATTCCAGAAAGAAACATTTGTGACCTTTTATGAACAAGTACATTTACACTTTTACTCGCTAACTTTCGATACGATGGGTATTAAGAAAAAAGCAATCAATATGATTATATGATATGTGTCTATTTTTCGTATAATTTGAGTGATAAGGTGGAGATTATTCGAGAGAGCATTCTCTACATATGTATTTACTAAATAATAAAACATTAACATGAAAGTTATTTTGATTTCAGGATGAACTCTTTTGCTATGATTTAGTAAATAAAACACTACATCAAATCAAATATACTTATGTCAAATCTTATTGGTAAGTTTCTGCCTTCTGGTCACTTTTTTATCAGTTATTTTTATTCTCTTCGAGTTACGATATAATTTATAACATTCACAGTGTTATGATATTGATATTCCCACATTTTTTTGTTTGATCACAAAATCGTGACTTACCAATAATTGATCATTGTTTTGTTTTCCCATAATTATCAACATAGAGATTGAAATATTGATTGATGGTCTTTCAAAGAATACAATGGTAAAAGTTTTGTTTTTTTTAAGATAAGACAAGCCTACATGTTAATCAATTCCTGTTACCAATCAATCGTTCAATCACTCATTCGGTTCCATAAGCCCTATTTTTATAGTTCTAAAATTTACTTTCATTATGATTTATAGGGATGCTCAAAGAAGATTATTGGAATTACCCTCACAAGGTGTTTATGAACCAGTTTTGGGCGCTTATATTGCAAAGAACGGTACCAAACGTGTATTGGTTTGTATAGATTCGATAGTTGATTCTTTTTACACGATTTTTAGTTCTTTCATCAGTACTTTTGAAATTCTTATATCGATTCTGAGAAAAGAAGGACGTTGTCTTTCAAGTACTGAGGGTTGAGAGAATTACTGCTTGGACTGGTAGTACAAGAGGTTCATAGCTCCTAGAAAGAATTGCTTGAGCGTTGT
>KN716168.1:0-23010 GCA_000816705.1 Dictyocaulus viviparus
GAATCGATGTTCATGACCAAGTTCGAATTAACGAGTGCACCTACGCCACCGACACCTCTGCTGTCACATGTTCCAAGGTATAGTTCTTCTCCAGTGTAGTACACAACGCTTAGTGAATAGTGTCTTCTTGTTTCGGCCAGTCCGATGATGTCGTACCAGATTTTCTTAGAATGCATCAGAAGCTCTTTTATGCAGAATTCTGATGCAAGCGTTCGTGCGTTGTATGTACAGATCGCCATCTTAGCCCTTCACGTTCAAGCAGCCTAGTTTGGCCTAGAGATTTTAGCAGCCTCTCCATACCCGTCCTACCCGACACTGCCGTACAGGGAGCTCTTTTGGGGTCAGAAAAATGAGGCCCGTTTTTTTTACTGTGTTTTGCTTTTTTTCCCACGGCTAGCTTGCAAAACCGTTCCGCGGGGACTAAAAGGTTTGGTTTACTCATGGGCAGCTTGACAGTCTATCCCAATGAGTGGACTGTAGCCTATTTGTTGAAGGCAAACTCTAACCGCCTCTCATGTACTTCCTAGTCGTTCGAGTAAAAAGTTTTGGCGAAATCGACGAGCACTATATAATCCGTATACACCTAGCACGTAATTATGTGTGTGCAGAAGGTATAAGTCGACCAGCACAGTAGAATCAAGGAGCTCACCTTCTGAATCCACCCGCGTTTCTAGCCAAGTACATAGTCGTTATTGGTCTGCGCTATAATTTGAATGTGATAAAATGCGGTCATGTAGCCCAATTGAGTAACTCAGAGGTATAGAGATCCGGAAAATTTAATTTTACACGTCGTTCTCTGCAAATATTACTTCCATTAAACTATCGTTTGTTCAGATCAATCAAGCATTCTTCCCAAAACCAAACATTCATTTTTGCAGAAGGTGTAGTTTTGCACCTCAGGTCACATTCCACTCCATAGATTATCGAACTTTTCAAAGAGATGAAAAACTGGAGAAAAAATGATAGACGATAAGGTTGATGCGAAAGTAGCCGCGCTTCTGAGCCACAAACTTCAAATCATAGTAGCTTGGGTTAAATACATCTTTATTAATAACAGCGGTAGTAAAACGATGATTTTTAAGATAGTTAGGTTGGGAAGGTAGCAAACTATACTTCGTTATGGAGGATGTTTGCTACAATAATAAAAAACATGACTATCAACGCAGTTTTACCAGCGGAAAATCAGTTTGTTCATTTCGTCGCACGAAAATAGAGCCATCAGATTTGACAATTTCATGGAAACCCTTTTTTGCATAACTTTGGCTGTGAAAGCATTTTCATCACTAAAAATTTCCTGAGATGCCTGAAGAAGTGGTAGTCGGTGGTCGCGAGATCTACAAAATATGGAAGATGGGACAACATTATCTATCCCAATTCGCTTTTGAAGTTCAACTTTAGGAGCGTTCGCTGCGCGACGCGTAGAAACACATTGTCAAAGAAAGAAATCGTTCCCTTCCTACTGACCAATATCGGCTGCACGTATAAAAGTTTCTGCTTTAATCTCAAATGGTCTACAATTGGTCGCTGTCAAATTTTCATAGCCGACCACTGCGCTGCTCACTGCTGAAACTCTCCTCTTCAAAAAACTTCGTCAATCATCACTACAGTCTAATTTTGATAGCAGCTTCTGAGCCAAACGTTAGTTGTATCTGCTGTGTTACGATTCATGTTGAACTCAAATTTATAAACATAACGGGTACGACATTAGCACAATGTGTAGCGCGAAAAATCCTGATCGAAATGATATGTGACATTAGTGATTTTCTTCAAGAGTGCATTTGAAAATTAAACGGCGTATTAATGCATGAACCGAAATTACTTTTGCATCGAACTAATGTCATTGCCAATAGTGAAGATTGTGCGAAAGACTGAAAGATAGAAACTTAATCTTCGATAGTCGGTTTCATATGTAAAGATGTGTTCCATATGTGATTACTGATGTGTACCGATAGCAAATTCTAGTTTGTGGATAGAGACGTTTTCTCAGAAACCTGACGCGAGAGGTCTACCAGCTCACCTGCACGTTGATGTTAGCGTCGCTGAAGGAACGACTTTCACGTTTAAATTTGTAGGCAAGAATTTTATCGATGCGGTGCTTATCATCTGGCTCCACGGAAAACACTACGTGCTCTACCATACCGCATTTCCTTCTTTCTTGTGAACGTTCGACAACATTTATAATCACATCCATATCGAATAATACATGTGCTGTTTGACGGACCAAACCTGTGATAATATATTGTATGATATGTTTCCATAATTTTTCAATAAAATAAACAAAAAAATCAAGGTATCCAAAAGCGGGACACCTTTTTCTAAAAACTGAAAGGCAATAATGAAAACATTTTAAGAAGCATACTAACGGAAAAGGAAAAAGAGAGAACTGATTAAAGGATCAAACGAATAACACCTATACTCCATAACTACCATAAACGAAGTAGCGCTTATCTAACTCATATTACCTGATGAGGATATCACAATAATAAAAAATCCTATAACCTCTTCGAGTAATCAAAAATGGTGGTTGTATGGTGGCATAGTATATCTAATTTCGTGTAAAGTGAAGAATCTCAAAGAAAGCAAATCTAACGTATATCTTGGGTGTTTTATGAACATGGAGAATAATACGAATAAAGTAGAAGGAGGAAAGACGAATGGGCTGCGTTGGGACCTATAAAAGAGGTCACTGATCAGTGAACAAGCCCAAGAATACATGTCCACCTTTTCGACTCCTGCTTGAAAGGAGTCTTTTTGAATGTAAAGGGAAAACACAACGCCAACCCAGAAACAAATGGAGATTGTTGAGGCCCGCGCTATGCGTGACCACGGGCCACCCAAATAAGCAGCCAAAGAAACCTGCCAATATGACGTTTAAAGGAAACCATCATGTACCCACTAAATATTTTGCAAATAGAAAAAAGAGAATTTTGAATAAGTAAACCTAAGCAAGGCAAGTTCTTACCTTTAACAATTGGAAATAGACCTTGTCTATGTGAAAAGTAGTGAAGCCGTAGAGAACTGACGCCTACAGATTCACATTGAAACGTTGGCCCTCTCATTTCGGATTTGAAAGCAATCTGGTCTATATAATAGTGCATAGTGTTCAGATTATCCAGAAATTCCTGTAAAAAAAATCAACTGCATTGAGGTAGTAGTTGCTCTAAATAATTTTCCTCTGTGTACCATGTTTAAATATTTTTGTAGATTATTTCTTTCAAACATTTCAGGCTGAGTTGATTTTTTTATCAGCTGAATCACCCAGATCTCAGCATCGATTTTTTGATAAAAAAAACTTGTAGAAGAATTCTTGTATAATTTGCGAAAGATATGGAGTGGGAAGCACTCGGTTAGTCAACGCTTCCATGACCGTTTCTGTCTGAGCACAGTTGGAAGCAGAATGGAAGCTTGTTGCCAATCTCGTGCACGACTCTTTTTATGTAGCATCAAAGTTCTAATCGTTTTCAGCCATGTGGAACTTTATATTGTAGCAGGTAATATATAAATGACCGCTCCAGTATATTAATGACGAATAGCAGTATGCCTTTATGGTGTTCTGACAATATCTTTTATGGTTCGCATCTTCTACCGGTGTTTTTACCGACAAAACAGCACGACGAATTCAAAAATAAGAAAAATTCAGATTGACATAACTGACTTTTCCTTTTTAATATAGTCGAATCAATCCGAGAAATTGCAGCAGATCATTTTCCATATTGCTTTCTGGGTATAGTTATCTTCAATCATTGCTGTTGAGAGCAACTATTTCTGTCTTTCGATTAAAGTTCGCATTCTTAGCTGCTTCATCTATCACACTTCTCTCATTGAGGTATTCTCTTATCGATTCTCCTTAAAGTTTTGCAAGTTCAGACGCCAGTTGATATTTGCCAGGAGCTTTAGTTGTTCCGTGTTGGCGTATAAACTCTAGGGTCTTCGGAAACAAGTGTCTTTCTCTTTGTAGTATTCCAGCTCTCAACATTTTTGAGGCTTTCATAGTGGTATTAAATTAAATTACAGTTCATGACGGCCTTAAGACTTCGCAGCAATAAATTTCAGTCTTATCTTCTCTACGCCTATAGAAAAACCCATGCGCAAAACAGGACAAGGTCCAATTTCGCATTCGAAGAAAGCTACATCCGTTCTGCAAAAACTTCAATTGTCTAATGCGTATATGACACTTTCCATTAATAGACTACTATGTCCATCGTAAAAATGAGGGCTCATGGAACTGAGAGCTATCATGGATCATCTTGTTGAAATTATAGACGTAGTCACAGATCATATTGTGCGTCATGATTAGTTTTCATGGCCACACTTCCTGCTCATTCCAATCACTACCGACCTTATAGAATGTCTGATGCTCTCTGTTGAGTTTTTCCGAATTTATATAAACCTCTTCGTCCTTACTTTCATTGATACTTTATATTTTACCAATGATGTTTTACCAACTATCACTCCATCGACATCTCTGTTATAATATGTTCCGAAGGAAATTTTTGCGCTATCTGTCAATAACAACTCTTTGTGGCTGGTTTCTTTTCGTTTCGAAGAAGTCGATGTTGTTGTCATTTGATCCTGGAATTTCAGCAATATTCCCGTACTTCTCCTGTTTTATTAGATGTACAAAATACCAGTACGGACGGTAGCACACCACAACGAAAACTTGTGAGATATGCGGTCAAATTCCATCTGAGGCTTCTTGTTTGATGGCTCACTCAAATAGTTTTGATAACAGTGATAAAAACTATTATAGTTGTTTTTTACTTCAATCAATCAAGAACATTAAAAGTTTTTTGAGGTACCGATGTCTCTCTGCCTCTGTCAGCTACTTATGATTGACTCAATGAGATCGTAATGCCAGAATGAGAAAATGATAGACAATTAAGGTATGCAGACATTTCAAATAAAGTTCACAAGCTTCCATTTTTTCAGTTAATTTTTTTTTGAGCAGCAACACTAGCAATTAGTTCTTATGGCCCTAATGATACTGAAATAATTGCAAAGATTGGAACCTTAACCTCAAGGGTTTTGCGACTAACCTAGCATCATTAGAAATATTAGAACAAAATCATTATCACCTATCATAACGCTTTATTAGTAGATAAGATAACTGTTGGTGCTGATCAATCCCTTATGGCGAGAAGCGCCAAGCTTGGTAGGCCTGGGTGGCGGCTGCGAAATGATTGGGCCGGCGTGTCACTGCGGCACCTCGACCACTGAGCCCAATAGCTAATACTTTTTGCATGGATAATTTTGTATGTACTTTATGTACTTATAATATCGTGCCAATTTTACTGTTAGTTATAAAGTATCGTCATTGTTGCTGAACCATTTTTTTTCAATGAAAAACTTGTAGTGCATGACAGGTTCAGTTTCGTGTCGTCGAGTTTCAGATTCCCCCTTCGCCTCTGAACCAAATTTAGAAACGAGAAGTGCTCAGCTATCTTTCAGCGTTCTTGACACATATTAAACGTTGAAATTCATTCAGTCACGACATCTGCTGTTTCGTCAGAAAGTCTGATCAATATTTTAGATAAAATATGCATATCAATTAAAACAAGTCGCATCACGTTTCAATGATATATTTTTACTGACGTCCTAAAAAAAGGCGAAACAGCAATGAAATGATTCTGCGAATTTCGCATGAAGCGTATTCCTCGAAGCGACGTGAATCGATGACGAATTATTTTGTCGAAAAAAAACCTCTACTTTACATATGGTGGGATGGGTTATGCTTTTCCCTCTTCGATTTTCTCTGCCAATGTTTTGTTGAATTTAATTGAGAAACGTTTTCAATAAGTATTTGAAAGGATACCTGAAGGTTGTTTGCCATGCAGCATAACATTTTCTCCCAACCGGTTTCACAAGCGTATGTGATTAGGAAGCCACCATACATCTCCCACATGTCGTCTATAGAAAGACCTATAAAATTTGTCGTCAATGAAGATATAATAAATGTGATTTTGAAAATGCTCAAATTAAAACAATCGCCATGCTTCTAAAGCGATTCAGCCTTAGTTTTATAATTGTGATGGGTTACGACTAGCAATATGAAACACAGCAGTGGATTGCAAATTCCTTTTGATCTTCAGGATATCTGGTCTTCTTAAACATATAAGATTGAAGTAGTCGGTAAGATTTACAGAATTGTTTTGTCACTCAATGTGTAGTGTTCTGTATTCACCGACCAAGAACTGCAGCCGCACTTCTAAATATCCGCATTGTTTCCGCATCTTCGTAATATGTCTGTATTCCAAACTCAATATCTTCAGCGAATCCGGCTTTCTTCCTGAACGACTTGAATATACAATCTGCCAAAATTTCTATACGGAGCCTCAGTGATCTATGATCTCATTTAGATTTTCATTCAATATTTCATTTACTTTAGCATCTGACTTCCACATTAAATATATAAAACATATAAAATAATGGAAATATCTTAGTGACTTATAAGTTAAATTACTGGATTCACGCTTTCCTCTAATCAAGTGATATTGAACTAATTTTTTTTTCTTCACAAATAAACAATCTAATCCGCGCGCTCTACCAATTTGATTCTCCATTAGATTAATGCAAATCGCTCATGACTCATTCAATACAATTTTGTCGTAGGGCAAATTTTCAATAATTCGCTATAAAGAGTTTTCAAGATCGGTTGTCTTTAAGCCTCTGCATTCGCTAATCGATTGCCTTTTAGCCGACTTTTGTTTGAAAAGCGTGAGGTTCATATGAATTGTTAATTAAATACAGACGTCCTCAGTAGAATCCTCATGTTCTTCAGAGTATAGAAGGTTTGTGTAAAAATCAAGATTCAATAAAGAAAAGAATGTTTAGCAGAATGTCTTGCATTTTTATATGAATTTTCTAATGATTTGAAGAAATCGATTCTGAAGAAACGTTCAATTGTACTCAATAACCTCAGTGCATTACCAAGTTTGTGTTTTGCTGAACAAAAAGCGAAATCAGTTGTTGATTGACAATCAGGCGATTTATCGAAGCTCATGTCTACATCAATACACAAATTCATAGTGGTTAATAGAATGAGTGTTTTTATGAGGCAGATTCAAAATTACTTAATTGGCATCGTATCGCAAAGCAGAACGAAGTGAGGACAAGATTGAAATCAGGACGAAAAATATCGAACTTCCGAACCACTGTCAAAACTTCGTGTTAAAAATTAAAACCACCTCGGGAGGTTGCCGAGTCATTAGTGAAGGAAGTACACGGGTTTTCAAAAGTTGGCCAAAAATTATTAGAAGAATCAAAACTGTAACGTGTTAAATTCTATAGCTGATTATAATGATTCCCTGTTATTTTCTTGACCTGTTGCTTTTAAGAAGTAAAGCTTATTTATTAACGTGTGTTTTAAAATACAATGAAGTGATGTATTACATAATTTGCTGCCACACGTCGATACCATAGCGGCGAGTGATAAGAGTGCTGATACAAACATGAGTCCATCCGATCTGAACTATTAGAAATAATGTTTTGCTATTTGTAAATAATCTAAGAATATTTATGTGTATAGCAATCGGTCTAACAAATGAAATAAATTGCTATCAATGATTGTGATTTTCCCTACAATTCAAAATAATCAACAGAACAAGTTTTCGAACTGAAAGAATTACCATTCAACTACTTTTGCCCTTCAAGGTGAACAGCACTAGAAAAGCATAGTCATTTTAAAATTTGCCAATCGATAACTATTGAGAACATTGAATGCGTAATTGTGGCGATGTGGTGATTTTACGGAGCAACAACAGCTTCAGCACTTCAATACAATATGGTGAAAGCATTTCAAAATAGTTGGTGCAATTCAGATTTGTATTTCTCACTTTCAGCGTCCTTCTGTGAGTTCAAAACTTATCGACTTCTTTACTCATCTTCTATTAATGCGATTGAATCAAAAACGTTGTAGAGGGAGCATAAATGCATTTATTAGTTTTTGTTTTTTTTCGATAAATAGTTAGCCAAGCAGTTCATTTCAGATTTTTAAGATCAGTTGAAATGGAATTTTTCAAGCGCGAAAACTGTCGAACTCAATTCATAGAAGAAGATCACATAAAAAATCTGAAATGGTTCATGAATATGTAGTAGATGAATGAAATCCACCAATAAACACAGCTACTTACCATATTCTCTTAGCTATCGAAATTTGTCGTCTAATAAAAATGTCTCATATCGTAACGTAGGTGAGGTTTGGCGAGGAGCAAATGAATGCTGAAATCGAAGTGAAGACGGAAACATCACGACCCACGACCACCATCACCACTGCCATCACACCACGCAATCGTATAAATATTCATGCACGGAATGAGCTACGTTAACCATGACGGTAATAAGACATTTCGCATCAGTAACAAGATTGTCTCTAACACTAATGCCTTCTAAACGGTTTCTTAAGCGCTGTATCACAAAAATGAATAGTTAGAATTACCTCACGCACACATCAAACATTTAACATATGCTTAATAAACAACATTAACAAATGCGTTTGAAAAAATGGTGGCAAGCCGAAACGCTTAGAAATTGTAATTTGTCTGAAAACTCGTGTACTAAAGTGAGCTACAATGAGAACATCAAAAGAAAAAGCATAAAGATAATTACTATAGTGGGCATTTGAATAAACTTATCACTTCCTCTCATTTTTCACCACCCCGTCGAGTACCGGTGGTGTGCCTCAGTTACTTTCGCAATCTTATGGCTGGTGAGTTGGTTTTGCTGTAGAAGAAGCAGAACTCTGTCTGCTATCTGATATGATTGTAGCACTAGCACCTTATGAATATGTATCCATTCAATGGAAAAATCTAAACGTAACGACTAAAAATGGTCGCCAATTACTACGAGAAATCAATGGAATTGCACTACCTGGCGAAGTGATTGCTTTGATGGGAGCAAGGTGATGGCTAATAAATTTCGCGTGAAAATCTGTTGATGAACATTACCCATATACCATCAAATTCCAGTGGTTTGGTGAATTCTGTTAGCAAACTTGTCAGAAATATTTCATTTAATAATCAATAATATTATTTGCTTAAATGTTATAAAAGCTGTCAACAATGTGTTTCATATTTAGCGGAGCTGGCAAGACCACGTTGATGAACACACTATTACATCGAAATCTTAGTGGTTTAGACGTTGATGGTGAGATTTTGGTGAACGGCCAGAACATTGGAAATGGTGTAACTAGCGTGTCAGCATATGTGCAACAAGAGGACCTGTTTGTTGGAACACTCACGGTAAAGTGATCAAACAGATGAAGCTTTAAGTAAATCCACATAATTGATATGCTATGAGGTTCCAAAAACTAGTCAAACGCCAAGGTTTACGACTGAAATTAGTTGTTTGTTACTAAAGATTGCTATGAAAGCAAACAATGAAGAAAAAACTACCATAACGTATTATATTTCTGATACTTAATACTTCTATCTAGCAGAAGTGAGAGCTGAAATTATGCACTCAAATTTCAAATTTTTTGCTGAGTCGTTCGCAGTGTATGCAACAAAATAATGTCATCACTTCATCTAAGCGTTCCTAGTAGACAGCAAACCGCACCATTATGAGGCACTATAAGCAGCCAAAATGAGTTGACACGTTTTATTTTACTTCATACTGAATGAGGCGACGCTATTAGCCGTCTAAGAATCAAAAGGATTTAGTTCCTTGCGACTTTATTTGTCATTAGAACCTTATATAGATTTACGCTTAGTTGAACTACCACGTGTGGGTGGAGATATCGACGCGTTTTTTAGCTTGGGAGATACTGGATTGTTTAACGTACCACACGCATATCAGTTTGAGACAGCATTTCTCAACCACTATGGAGTGGTACACGCTTTGGAGGAAGTAGAAGGAATAAAACAAAAAACAAATGCAGCAAAAATAAAACCGAATGCAATGTTAAAAACTTATGTGCCTCACCAGACGTGATACATTCATTTGATTTTGCTATAATGGAACAACTGATTCATTCAAGTTGTTATGTCCTTCGAAACACTAGAGATGGAGGTAGTTATGCAAAACATCTGAAAAATTAAGAAGAGGACTGACTGTAACGATTTTTTAACGAGATTTCTGCTTACATAGCAAAAAATGCTCGCTTATTTAGACAATTGTACATCAATTCATTTAGATATAAGAGTTTCAGTTTTATTTTAGGTGCGAGAACATTTAATGATTCAAGCAAAGATGAAACTGCCGTCGACATTTACGAAGGATATGCGAATTGCCAAAGTCGAAGAGGTCGTTGCTGAATTTTTATAGAATATCGTTCATGTGATCAGCCGAGTTGTTTGAAACGTTGAAATTATAGGACAGGATCAATTGAAATGCTATGAAAGTTTATTGTTGACCACTAGTTTTAACAAATCCAATATACTTATGGTAGAAAAAAAACTTATACTCAATCGCGTTTGGTCAAATTGATTTAGGTGATAAAGGACATGTTGCTTGAAGGTCCTCAATCTTCTCGCATCGGAGTACCAGGCATTGTGAAAGGAATATCAGGTGAAAGACATTCAAAAACAAAAAAATTATTGGTTTTAATTAAGCACTGTTGAATTTGCTACGCATTTGTCTTCATTATGGAATTGTAAACGTGCATGAATACGAGTCTATTCATGCATTGATAACAGGAGACAAATCTCCATTATTATTAATATCAGTCTTTCTGATCTTCCCAGATTATTCTGCCACCATAAGAAGATAGCTAGATTTGAATAATTGCGGACTCCTACCGTCAATGTTATTATATTGCCACACATCCTTTCAGTGCATTATGCGCAACATGAGGAAAAGCTCAGACAAATGTTGTGTTCAACTCAAAGCAATATAATGATGGGGGAGTAGCTAAATTCTTTTATACTTGACCGCATTCTACATCTAGAATAATCGTTATGGTAAAAGGTTATGTCCCCTGAGGAATCAAAAGTTTTTCAATCATTTCAATCAATCAAATTTTCTATCACTACAAAATAACCCGATCAGAAATAGGTTGTGGCCAGTCAGATATAATGCGTCATTAATCCAAAGACAAATGTTGAGCTGCGATGTTAGAAACATTAATCATCCCGTACTACCGATAGTCTTTAGCTGTTTCCGTCAACTTCAGAGCGATTTCTAATATTACCATACTTGATGAGTGTTAAGGCGGTGAAATGAAGCGGTTATCATTTGCAACTGAAATGCTCAGCAATCCACAGATTTTGTTTTGTGACGAACCAACAACAGGATTGGACTCACATATGGCAGAAGTCGTTGTCAAAGTATAGCTGTTTCACTTTCAAGCAACAACTTTTTAATTTATATCGTTTTGACCTGTTCTATTGATGAAACTATCCATCCTCTAATCAAGCCTGTTATACTAAGGGTATAATCTCTATCTCTGTCGTTGTTGTCCCGGGTAATTTATTTGCTATTCCATTTAGAAACGTCATTTTACAGAATAGAAAATCTCAAAAATAACATGGTGACTATTTTTACTGAACTTTCCTCCTGCAGACTCTAGACTCACTAGCGGGAGAAAAAGGAAAAACAGTCATTTGCACAATCCATCAACCTTCTTCAGAAGTGTTCGAAATATTCGACAAGGTTAATATTTCGTTGTTTAAGCAGAAGAATTCAAAGCCAATTTACGACGAAAAAAAATCGTTGTTTTTCAGTAGTGCTTGGCGATTTACTAGTATTCTTCCCTAATCACTATGCATTTAGGTTGTTTTCCTCGCTCAGGGTCGTGTAGCTTTTCACGGCCCTCCAGACGAAGCAGTATGGTTTTTCGCTGAATGTGGTTACATCCTTCCAGATCATATGAACCCAGCAGACCATTTTATTGATGTGACGTAGTCGTATTGGATAAGTTTGAGTGGTATTCTTCGTCGAAGAATAATATTTACAGACACTGGCTATTTGGCCAGATAGCGAGGAGGAGTGCAAGATAAGAGCTAATGAAATTTGTAACAAGGTGATTCGTTAGTCTACTAATTTTTTGGTTAAAAAGACCTTATGATCAATTCTGAAAACGAAAGTGATTCTTATACAGTTTGCCATCTCTAAATATGCGTCGGAACTTAATGCTCAAATGAAGGAAGCCGAAAAGCCACGAAGTCTTTGTTCTCACCGCGGAGCTCGGTTTCCAGATCTTGTCTCCGCGTTGTTCTTAAGGTTGAAAAGACAATTCTAATATTTTTCACAGGGTATTAATTTCCTCAAATTCCTTGCCTTTCCGCATATAAAGCTAACATTATTGCCAATCCTGTAATGTGAAAAGATGTGATAATGTAAGAAAATGAACTGCTTGACTCTAAAAATTAACAAAGCGTGAACACCACATATGCTTTGACATGAGATCAACAACTGGGAGGGAGCGCAATTCCAGCACACAGATATGACGTAAAATTATCAAATAGCATCATAACGTGTGACTTTTCCGGACTTGTTTGGTTGTTGATTGTTGATTTGTTTGATTGTTGAACCAACGTCACCAAAAGTGAAATTTGCCGATTATATTTAAGAAGACATCTTTCAAAAACCCGTTGAGTAATTCGTAAAATCATTGACGTAGTTGAGGTATCAGCGCTGGTTTCTAATGCGAAAGCAGAGGGAGAACTGTAGACTCAAAAAAGTGAGCACATATTTTCCTGTTGATTGATCAGTATTCTCTTTTAGAGTATCCAACGCAGCCTATAAGGTTCTCCCTGTTTTACTTAAATCGCATAGCTCTTCATATTCATACACCTATGATTACCTATGATTACCTAAGATTTGGTTTTTTCGATTTGAAAGCCATCAGTCTCTTCGACTGATTCGACTTCCATTACACGATAAACTAAGTCTTCTTTCTTATTTGCAGTCCTCTGCTTTTCCTAGCATTGCTCAATTTGATAAACATCATCGCTGCTTCTTCTGCTCTTGTGGAAGACAGCATGGCGTCATCCGCAGAACGAAAGTTTGATAGGGATTTCCTATCGAGCAAATTTCTCTTGTCACAATCCAACGGCTTTATTATCAAGGGAGGAAATCCATTTTTAAAGTCTCTGAAGAAGACGATTATGCCGAAACATTAGCCGATTTCTGTGTTACATTGTCTTTTCAATGAAACACTGTTTCGAGAATTGCTAAACAAGACAGTCAAGACTACCAACAAGACTTCAAGACGTCAAGACTTCATCGCCATGTCGAACGCCTTTTCCAATAGAAATGGGAAGGGATCGATAGAAAAGCTGCATTTCGTACTTCAATTTCGATAACAGTCAAGAATTTTCACATAGGACGGTTCTGCTCCTGACCTATAACTGCTGGCAGCATAGTTCTTGTTTTAACAATGAATGGTTTTTCGTAGTTGACGAAGAATAGAACAAAACGTTGGTAGTATTTTTGACAGATACCGTTTCATGTGATCTACACAGCAGAATTGCTGCTTTTTCTACAGGTTGAGCCTTATTCAATGTTTTTTATGTGCAACAGAAAACAATGAGGAGCTTGTGATGTGCACCAAACAAGCAAATCGAACGATAGTTTTGAATTTTTTCGGTCCTGCTTTTTGTGCCGAAGGATTATGCACGAAGTTCTCCAGTGATTGAGATCCGAATATGTCTTGTCATATGGCATGCGAGAATTGTATGCAATTTGTGGCCACCAGCTAAGAAGTTAGCATTCATCTTATTCGATCCCTAACTTGTGGATTTTAGGATCAGTTTTCATGCTTTCTGTTGCAACACAAACTTAGAGAGAAGAATTCGCAGTGGTTTACATCTGGATGGTATCTGAGAATTTGCTAACGAAATGAAATCGTAGTACTAAAAGGATTGGTATAGAACTTTTCCGTTGCCGATTCCTTATCATGGCTAGAAGTAATCGTTATCCCGTCTTCGTTGGGCAAAGTCGAAAGACGAGTACGGTAATTCTCAAGAATTTTGACGACATTCTTTCAGACTAGTTCGTTTTTGGGTCATAATACCATACACTGATCCCAGTCATAATACTTATTTGTATTGTTTTAAGTCTTTTTGCAACGACTTCCTTCAGTCGACATTCATTACCAGCTGTGTCAGACGGGTCGCAGTTAGATCTAGCATCAGACTCCTAGTTCCTCCTAGTTTCAAGTTGTGGCAGAAATAAGTTCTTCTTTCATCTGCCCGTCATGTATGAAAAAGATATCGTTGAGAACATTTTAAACGTAAATGATTTCCTTACGTCCTTTCGTGCGATAATTTTCTTCTAGAGCTATTTTCCGAAACGAATCTTTACACGGAGAAGGCGGTGATCAGATCCAGTGCAGAAAGACGATATTATCGAAGTCTCAGTAGCTATCACCTTCTGTTAATGAGAATATGGTCGATGTCCACCTGGTTCTTTTTGTTTAATGAATCACATGTGCACCGGCTGTTTTTTTACACAAAGAATGATCTTCGGTAGGTAAAGGGCACTTTAGACAAAAGTTTCTTAAGTGTTTTTCATTATCATTCCGATCTCCTAATCCAAATTTTTACTTGTCCTATAGTGTTTTCGTTCATCGTTTACATTCTTGCGTCGAATTCCCCGACAACATTTTCGTAAAAGGGTTTTTTTGCTTTGGACAACTTTTTCCAAGTGCTCTACCACTAGGTTAAAAGCAATCGGTGATGAATAACTTAGGCTATCGACGTATCCTCTGAGGATCCCTTCTCCACGGATAGCAAGTGTCCTCTCGTTGTTTTATGTCGGTTTTTCTGTTCTTGGTAATCCCGCAATGCTATTATCTGGATCTAGAGGTGTTTTAAAGGTTTAAGAGAGCATAATAGTTAGCGTTCAAAGATTGGTACTGTATATACCAAATAGAAAATGACATCCATACTATAGTATGTCATGGACGTGTTCGTGTTCGTTAGATCCGGTACCAACGTCATAGATGGCACTGCCCAGCATGCGGCGTATTAAAACCGGAGTTTTTCTGGCGTAGCGTTGGTTCCCTGGATTTTTGAGATAGCCCTAATGAAGCATCCTGATAGCGTACAACATAAGTAGTATGAATCGGAGTCATTTCATCAAGTCGGTGGCGATCCTTGATAGGTTTGTTCTTGACTGGGTTTTGATATCGAGATGAAGAGAAATATCGAGAGATGAATACCTCATAGCCACGCTGAAACGGTAAACCATCTGGGAAGGTTTTTTATGTACTGCTATGTTTTTGTTTTTACATGTTATCCAACTAAATGTTTAATTAACCATGTTTGAGGTTTGACGGTCGACTCTCAATTGGGCAACACCTAAGTAGTTGGTTCTGTTTCCGACAAAGAGATTTCAGTTTCAGTTTCACAATCATTTGCAGCACTGGCCCAACAGAGACCAACATATGATTTAATTACTCAAGTTTGACGTTAATCGCAATCAAGGACTGCAGCGTCCACTCGATGCTACTACGGTTCCCAATTCTAATTTCGGTCAATTGGAAAGAACTTGAAATAGCCACTCACCAATGTATCTACTTCAGAACGGAAAAAGTCATGTGTTACAGCACTCAGCCCTCATCGTTCGACGCTCTTCGCCGCTCTTCCTCGTCGCTCGCCATCGCTCAACGTTCTCCATTCACTAACGCAAGTACTACTTTTTGCAACTGTACTCCAGAACGAAAACCGTCTACCGTAGCAATACTCAACGTACATACTATATAATTTTTAGATGACCTAACGCAGCTCTGAATCATTGGGAACTATAACTGATTTGCTTTCGGCTAGAAACAGCACGAAATAAGTCCGTAAGAAAGAATGAATGAAAAGGTATAACACAGATATGCGAAGGACAATATTCGTAACAAGTCAATAATGAGAGCGAAATTAGTACAAAAGGCATTCATGGCGTTGTTTCTTGGATCATTGTATTTCCAAACCAAACCTAATCAGGTAGCAACGATGTCAAAATACTGACAGTTGGTGACATTTGCAAAGGTTATACATTTAGGATGGCGTAACAAATTTGAAAGGAATATTGTTCTTTTTTTGCTCTGAATTAACATATCCGACAATCTATGGAATACAGACTTATATGCCTAATGAGTTTCCACTCCTAGTTAGAGAGTATCATGATGGGAACTATCCTGTTCTTGCGTATTACTTAGCCAAGGTTAGTCAAATTAACAGTTTGTTGTTATTCTAAAGCTATAGTATTGGAGTGATTAAACGCTTATATGCAGAGAAAAACGATTACTAAAGAAATGTAAGTATGCAAACGTCTACTAAATGACAGTAAATGAAGCAATAATAGGATAAAAGCTGTAGCTTTGATTAAATTCGTTATTTCATAAATTGTTCTATTAATCTATGATTTTCTAATGAAAGATAAGCTAAACTTGTAAGAGCTTCATTGCTTTTACAATTCGCTACTTCAATTCGGAATTGTTGATAGCCCCTGACGATGTGGTCTGTGTTGCGTCGCCACAACACTTATTTCGCAATCCGTTTCGGATTTTTCGTTTGTTAGTCGTGAAGGATATAAGGGCCGTATAGATCATGCTGAAAGCGTTTTTATGAGTGAGTGAGTGAGTCCAACAGTGATTAAGTGTGAAAACTGATCAAAGCGAGTGAAATGAGTGCAGTGAATGAATTTACCATGAAGCCTTTGATACGTACATTTTCAAGACAACTTTTCTCGATGCATAGCAAACTTCTTCATTTGATGTTTGCCAGTGCTCCTAGCATGCTTTCGCAGGGCAATTTCATGAAATGTTATGTCGTTTAGTAATGTCAATGGCATTAAAATGTCTCTACTAAAAAAGTTATAGTTCTTGACTTTTTGTCAGTAATTGTAAACCACTCAATGTTTCACTAATTTTGGGAACACTAGCATTAATCCAGGTTAAGCTGATTACTATGCGATTTCAACTTTGGAATATTGGCCAGTATACCACAATAAGAGGCGTGTTCTAAATCTTTTTGAAACTGAGGGTTTTGTGGCCAACTCATTTAGGTGGGCTGTGAACGCAACACCATTATAACCTGTCATATGAGATAGAAAAAAAAACAATAATCATAGAACTTTCCGAAGATCTAATTCGCAGATTTTTTATAACTTAAGGCGTTTTCTTACATGCCCATTTTTTCGTTGGATGGGATGCTTCTACTAACAGTAGCGTACTGGATGATTGGTCTTGCTCCGACTGTAGGAAGATTTGTTCGCACACTTATAACTGGCGTTCTTGTTGAAACTATGGTAGCAAGTCTGGGAATCGCAGTTTGCTCGGTATGAAGAGATTCGTTACTCTATTTTCGCAAAATCCAATGATTCTAATGATTTAGTGATTTATTAGCGAGTTTTTGCTCATAGTTACAATACACTTCCAAAATGGTTTGCTTGCAGTTTTCACCCTCGTATGCTGTTGCTGTTACCATTACTGGTCCATTACTCACGATATATTCAATGACCGGTGGTATTTTTACAAATGTTGCTACAATTCCAGAATGGATCAGATGGGTGCAGTACCTGTCCTGGTAAGGAATCAAGTAGTTACATAATTTTTATTTACTACCTCATTTAATAGGGGCGCAGTGGCTCATTGGTGCAGTTGATGCAGTGACACGCTGGCCGATTCAGCGTGGCCGCCTCCCAGGCCTACCAAGCCCGCCATCCCTTCGGGGTCGGTAAATTGGTACCAGAGGAGTCTGGGTAAGATAACTGCCACTGACTCTGTGAAGAGTAATCAACTCAAGTCACTGTATAGACTAGGCACGCATTCAACCATCTCCATGATATCACGTTGAACACGAATGCGTTGGCGCATCCCTCCAGAAGGGATTGATCAACGCCGACAATTATCTTGATTTATTTACCTCATTTAAAGTACGTTTCAATATCCTAAAGAGCTTTTCAATCTTTTGTTTGCAATAGAAGTTTCCTCCACATAATAAGTCACATTGTTTGAGGTTTCGCTTTGGATATGAGTCATTTATAATAAATGAGTGGACATATGAGAAATATAATAATATCCCATGCACTGTCGAGAGCGGGAAAATTGCTCAATCGTGCGAACGCAGTGGAGAAGATGTAATCCAGGTAAGCATCTCTCTAGTGAGGTTCTCTCATTTAACCTCCTACTAAGGAGGTTAAATGTCTTATGATGTTTATTGCTGGACTTATTAATCAAGCTTTACCAAAACGAAGCTCTTCCCATGGACCATCTTTTATTGAGGATTTAATTTTTTTTTGTTTATTTGGTGAAAAAAACTAGAAATTACTTCTATATGGAAATTTTATTTTATTCGTGAACCTACAGAACCTATTCTCTGTTTTGGTCACAAGGAAAACGAGAATAAAAAGCTTCCTTGTATTTGCCCTGAGAAAGAAAATTCTGTGGATAAGTTCTAGTCTTTGCTGTGTCTGTTTTCGTAGCTATATTCAGTACAATTTCTTTATAAGAATCCATGCAAGTACGTCAAATAGAGTGACAAGCTATATTTTCAACGCCTGTACTCCGATAAATTTCTGATTGTTTATTCAATAAAATACATTCAAGCCGTGGTCGTTACGACGTCATTATCTGATGAGTACATCAAGACATCTGCATGAACTGTTGTGTATGACAACTAAGAAGAAAAACTCTCATAATGTGCAATTTACTCTAAAATTTGGACTTGATGAAGATATGTTTTCTCGAAATAACTAACGACCTGAAGGGTATAATCGAAATTGAAAAAAAATTTGGTTTATCACGGCTTTGACCTTCTGCTCGCATTTGTGTTGGCCAGAGTTCGATAGCCGTTTGGTGTTTCACAAACTTGGATGATCATCAAGAAATAATTAAGCCTTTATAAACAAACGGCAACGATACAGTAACAATGACATTTAACGACGTTACTAGTAATAAGGATGCATGACGGTCGATTCAACGAATAATATGATGGTAAGATTAAGGCAGATCATGATTGCAATATTGAGTTCTGTAACGATCATTAGCTATATACATATTTGGTTCGTTTGCATACGAATAGACGTGATACGCTAAACATAACAAGTTTGGCTGTCGATAACAAGACAACTCAAGATGAGATTACTCAGACCATGCTCCATAAACTATACTCCAATTGTAGCCACTGAGTCATCAAGACACTTCTCATTTGTCCGATGCCAGTCACTATAATAAATGTCTTCGAATCATTCGCTTCCATTTCCACTATCTTCATTAGACTAGAACTAGAATGTTGTGTAACGAATATGAGAGTACGTAGATTATAGTTTCTATCCAATCACACAATTAACTTCTTTAACTCGTTCACCCTTTTCTGGTGTTTGACTTCCCTCAACTCATTTTTTCATCCCTAGAAGCTTATTGCTCTTCATTTATTGAGACTAATCAAAAAATTTACAGCAATAAAATCATTGGATAGATGAATTTCGATTGATGTATACTTTAATTGACGAAGTTTTTTTTCTCGGTGCAGAATCTCAGCTTTCATCCATCTAATATATATTTCAACTGGATCTGCATGTTGTTATACACTCTGGCACACTACTGCCTCGGATACATCGCTCTGACCATCCGAGTTCAACGTCATCGCTGATCTCTCCCACCTCAGAAATCTTTGAAGATTACTCGAATAACAGTATATCATTTAATTTTAATTGTGTTTTGTATTGAACATTCATATAGCGATTGAAGTTTTCCGCGCATGTTGAATCTTCAATGAATTTGATAATAAACTTCATGTATTAGACAACTATAACCTTTCAATATAACAACTAACAAGCACTACTACAATACATCGCTGTAACACACAAAGATGAGTTTCAAACAATAAAATTAGTGGTCACAACTTGAACCATTTCTGTAAACTGTGGAGAGTTTACAAAGAATTCTCTAATAAAGTTTTTTTTCGAATTTCATCATTTTTTCATGCTAAGTGTATTCCACGCCACAGTGACAATATTGACGCCGTTTTATTTCGTTGTAGTTACGTGGAGGTTACGTAAATAACTGATTGAATAGAGGACGCTCATGTAGCAAATATTGCTACTTTCTTTTTTATTCTATCTTAAAGCTTTTGTCTCATATCAGTCCCACCACTATTGTATCACTCTGATAAGGTGGATCTATAGAAGCATGACTTCACTGACTTAAACTTGGTCTTACATGGTCTTGGATTCGGACCTTGACTTCTACTACATCAACACTTCTATCGAAAATTTTATCGATAAATCTCTTTCATCACGGACATTTGATTCCACAACCAACCACGCCTTCAATCTCTTAGAGAAGTTTATTGTTATAGACACATTCTGATTGTATAACTTTAAGGCTACCGAACCCAAATATAGCTCATATTATTTGTATTGTTTTCTTAAAAATAAAAAGTGACATGTCCTATCAAAGTGCAACGTAGAAATCCCAAAGTGCACCATTATTTAACACAGTTTGTCGCACACACCAAAAAAATAAATCAGCTTTTAAAGAGGATGAGTTTGCACGACATCCTCCACTGCTCTGTATCGTTCCCAAGGTGTGATGTCATATGCGTTACAAGAATTACATGCAAGGTATGATTTCCAATTCTTAGAAAGTGGCCAGTGGTATTACTGGGTCCTGACGTTGTACCTTTTCTCATATACTATTCTATGAAAATCCCAACTAGAAATAATACGTGAAGCATTGATTGATCGCGTAGCGGGGACTTCGGAAGTTCAATCAGTAGCACACCACATCGAACATCTGTAAATGCGATTGGAGTCCTACTTGAGGTACTCCTAGCTTTACGATTTTACTCAGCATCATTAAGAAAAAGGTTGTTTAAAATTTTTCCGCTATCAATCCAATGTTGAGGTGAGTTTTTACGATTACATCTTCGTTCATTAATATTGGCATGAGAAGAATATATTTCCTCAGGTTTCAACGATTTCAGACCTGCTCTTTTTATGCTGCTCCCAACAGTTCGTTTGCCGGGATCGATTTAGATTCTGTTGCAAAGCTCTCCTACAGCTAATGTTCTATGTGACTCTCTCTAAATGGATTTCATCAGGATTAAGCTTTAGTTCTCTTTCTTTTTGATCAGTTCCACAGCGTTAAGAGTGATGCATTCTGATGTCCGTGATTGAGTAATTGAAGCGAACTCGACATATATTTGAATTTAGTGAGCATCTCACAGTTTTCAGGATCATCCTAAATCTGTCATTTGCATTTGAGTAGAATTTCATTTTGAACGTTTTGGTCGTACACAGCCTGACGTTTTCATTCTAAGTCGACGGTTGAGTTGTTGAATGACGCGCAGCGGATAGAAGTTTTGCAAGTCAAATCCTTTTCTTATTTCTTTATCGTCAAACATTTATCATTTGTCAGCATCATTTCTTTATCATTTATCCTCTTTGTAATTCTGAACCACAATGACGTTGAGTTCTTGACAAAAAACTTGTGATAAGATATATTATCACAGATAACTTCCACTAGCCGATAATAAAATGCGTCTAAATTAGTATTCGTGAGCTGCATCGGTCGATTAGTAACAGTTTATTATAGTCATCTTTTTCAACGCGTTAGTTATAGGCGAACGACGACTGTAATAAAGGAGATGATGCCCGCGTTACCATTGTTTTGTTGATGCTTGCCAATCTTCATGCTTTCCTTTCTTGCACCACGATTGCATGAAATTTTATGTGATCCTTCTTCTTATTCATTAAGAAGTATTTAGAGAGTGTAAAGTGTCAGTGGAGCGTGTTTTTGAATTGTGTGTACATACTAGGAAACAATCTCTATGTCTTGTTGTTTGCGTATTTGATAGATCTGATAGACGATCGAGGGAGAATATAGTTACTGGTTGTGCAATTTTATCGTCCTCAAATTCTTCAGTTGTAAAGGCGTTCTTACATGTTCAGAATCTTGATACCAAGATAATGATTTCCGTTTCGGGTTCCTATGAATCTTTCTACTTCGTGACTCGACGACGATGTTAAAAAATACTAAAAGTAGGAATGAAAATTTACCGATAGCTCTTGGCTGAGATACTCAGTCATACATCAAGTTAATCAAGTTAAATGTTCACTAATTGTTTTTCTAATAATCAGCCATATAAACGGTACTTAATTTCATGTCTTAATCTCGTCAAGAAAGTCATACCATAAATTATTTACTAAACGCTGGATATTCTTCTGAATATGACCAACAAATTCGATTTTTAGCGGACTTTGCGGTGGATGCCTTCAACTCATTATATCCCTACGAAATCAAAGAATGAACATGAAATATGAAACACAGTCGAGCTAACCATGGTAAGAGTTGACAGGATGAACATAAATCATGGAGGCAAAAAGTGATGAGCCAAGGAGGTTCCACTTAACGGCAACCCGATTCATGAAACCAAAGTTCCCAATGTCTCACCTAGCAAATCTATCTACGCCCTTCATAACACTAGATTTTTCCCGATATGAACTTTTGTTCCTCCATCTATTTTTCGACTATGGCGCGAATGCCGAACTACCACCAATTCATCCGACGTACCGAATTCTTTGGAATTTTTCCAATGGAGAAGGAAAATACTACAAATCCAATATATAATTTGTGTCGAATAAGATGAAGGGATTTGATGGAAATTGATAAATTTATCTATGTGATGCGGAAAACAGTGAGATGGCTCGATCACCATTGATAAGCATGGCTTTTAGCAGTCTAATGAGATTGAGGCTACAAAATTGATCAAAAATCATTAAAAATAGAAATCAAATTAATCCTACAGTCTTCTAACGTCTTCTGTCAAATAAAAACACTATTTCTATAATCACATTATAAATGGATGGAATAGAGTGATCAATGTGAAAACTAGTTAATTATAACAATAATTCTGAATTTATAATTAAATTCATGTGATTCGATTTTGTCGACAGAAAACAATACCTCAATCAATGAGCCTCATTCCTACGCGGATTTCCTCTATACAATTTTCTTTCTACAAGTGATTGTTCAACGTTCTGTTGAAAAAGGAGAAAATATGAAGTACTGTGTGTGTGTTCAGTCGGGTTCGGAGTTCGGTAGCCGTTAGGTTTTCTCCAAAGTTGAGTTATTGC
>KN716168.1:23110-55856 GCA_000816705.1 Dictyocaulus viviparus
CACAAAATACTACATCACGATTACAACAACGATAAATCGAGAACTAACGCAATAGGATTAACACTAACAATTCTACGAGATTTATAATATAATGATATAACGATAACCAGTTCAATAGCAAAGGTTGAAGGAGATTGGGTTGAGCCATGAGTGAGACAATGGAGGAGATGTTTACCGTAACTGCTTATATAGGGAGGAGGCGGAGACTTCGGTATGAGGAAATAATGTCCTTTTAATTGTAGTCAGCTAAGTTCATTTCCAGAAATATTTTCGAAATTATGCCCTTTATGATCCTTTCCAGAGGCATGTCGAAATTATGACCTTTTATGAATCAGGACATTTGCACTTTCGCTTGCCTCCACCATTTCTAAGTTTCGATATGATGACTCATAGCACAAATTAATATTATAAGTAATATGTCTTTGCTTTGCATGTAACTTGAGTGATAAAGTAGAGATTACTCGCCAGAGTATTCTCTACATACTGAAGCAAGCAGTGAGTATCGAAACTGCTTGACTAAACTAGTTTGCATTCATTTTATTATGATAAAAATTAGAGCATCATTTAAAACGGAACATTTTTGGAAATTCCAATTCTCTTGGAAATTTTCCAAGACATCAATGAGCAAAGAAAAAGAACTGATAATTAACTGAAAACACATGGAAAACGAGAAACTACATGTTGGAATGTCAGAAATTATGTGAGTGAAATATGAACTTCTCAACGAACAGTAATATTTTTATAAGTCAACGTTTGAAAACGGAAGGTATAAAGATACTGTAGAAATTACAATACACGCCATCCATAACATCGGACGTAATGCTGATCTCTATTCAATCCGTGCAGCAATTCAATTTCCTCTTTGCTCAAACTGAGCTCGGTTACCTGCAAAATCTACATTTGGAAAAAATTTTTTGAAAGAGTTTCAAAAACGCAAAAAAACTTTGATCGACTATTCAGATCGAATGAATTAAACATGAATCAGCAGCCAAAGTATTGAAGACATTTTTTGTGCATGTCTGCAGAAGCACCTTCATGTTCTCGATTATGCGCTCTGGATTAGCTGACTTTGGAATGATTCCTACGCCTTGACTTAAAGCCCACGACAGGAGTATCGTCTGAAAATTGCAATATTACAATTTTGTTAAGACAGAATGCTAAAAAATGATGCAGAAGTGGTTATTTGCAGCTGTACTACACTACCAGGCAGTAGAATCAATTAAGAAGTGGTTTCTTTTCTCGCTGCTTATCTAAGTGTGAAAAAATAAAGATAACCAGTAGGAACAGTTATTGTATTCAGCATAGAAGACCAATCTCATTTTCAATTTGCCTTTCTCCCATTTCTATTAGCAAAAATCGTCCCATAGTAGCGTTCTGAAACTCGGAGCCCATAAGTTAAGTAAGTAAAAAAGTGTGAAAAAAAACTAGTTTTCGGATGAATATGATATGTAAATACGAATTGAATGCACAAATGGATCCAGGGTACAGCATGAATTAACTCGTCTATTAAAGGTACTGTGGTACGACAACAGTATGCCAGAAGCTTCATACTCACAATACGAACTAAAACATTTCTCCATCATGTTTGGTCAAAGTAAATTCAACACGTCCAATGAACATGAGGACGATAAAAAGAGGAATGCGAAACGGCTGTAAATACGTCGGGACTCATACATACACACAATTTGCAAGCGGATGTGAACCAACTAATTGTGATCCTTTCGATACCTCATTTTCATATATCAACACGTACATAAAAATTGACGCTTAGTGACCTACTCAAGCAATACATGCTAATATAGTCACTACCCGCTACACATTCTCATAGCGTGACACACATGTCCAAGCGCAGAATTATGGATCAGTCTTATAGATCATTTCGCCAATATATTTAGTTTTTTATCGAGCACGTAAACAGCCATACTTCTTGATGCTATGCGACAAATGGATTACAGTCTCTGTCAGGTAATGGATTACCACCCACAACAAGTATTTCACTAACTCAAATAAATTAATGGTTAAGCTTTGGTATTTTTTATTTACTTCTTTAAGAAATTGTTCGATCAAATTCATTACAGAAAATAAAATCTTTACAGGCTTTGAAGAACACGAAATCCGTCATAACGTTAGGTATTATGAATGAGTATAATGTTATCCAAAAACTTTTCCATTATTAAGAAGTTTGGAAAAATAAATATCAAAAATATCCCTTTTAAATAGATTGTTTATGAAACTGACAGAACTAATAGAGCTTATAGGCGCGAACATGTTGATCGGATTGGAAAAAAAAACACTGAACCGATACAGAAGTATGATGCTTCTTCGCTAGATCTCTAATCACGCGTTCCTCCAGAAGTTCCGGTTGATAACGAGCGAGAGACGAGAAAGCCTGAATGTTTACAAAAAACTGTTTTGAAGTCTACGTCGCGTTGTATGGTTTATGTCTTATTATTTTAATGCGCAGAGGAACAATTGCTATACAGATAAGTAAATAAGATTCCATTTGTGAATCATTATTCAAATTTTCAATGAGAATGCAGTGGCGCAGCTGCGCAGTGGTGGACGTGGCAGGCGACACGCAGATCTGAATCAAATTCGTGACCTTTCCTAAGGCCTACAAAAGCTGCCATTTTTACGCGTGAATTAAATTGTGAAAACTTAAAAACGGTATATAAAACTTCTTCAATATTTGGATCCTACTACTGCTTTTCTCTTTTGACCTTACATTCCTACGCGTGTTTGTATTGTATAACTACCGTAACATTGAGTTGGAATACACAATGACGGTGCACGGCGAATTACACTTTGTTAGACTCTTACTGATGATGATGCAGAAACACGAGTAACAATGGCATCAAAATCTTATCACCCAAAGAATTTCAAAACGGAAAATATACCAACTAAAAGAGTCGAATGGGCAACTATGCCAATAAGAAGTTGTGATGGATATAGGGTTGTTTCTTGACTCTACAAGCAAAATGGTTGATAGAAATGACAAAACTATTAAGATGCTGATAAGAGCATGTTGATACCACAAATAAAGTAATTCTTTAAGTCGATAAGTTAACGGGAGAGTCGCTATCGAAGATTTTTCGTGGAAAATTTGCTATATGAAAACAGATAGTAACATATTCGAACGAGCAACCCAGAGGAATACGCTTCAAAAGCGAAACATAGATGGGCAGGTTATACGATATAAAGATAGACGGATGGACAAAAAAAACTGTAGAATGGTGCTCAATAGTCTGCTAGTCCTACTGGTCGACAACCTGTAGGATAAACGGAGGTACTCGGTACGACACAGTCAAAGAACTGTATTCGTCCTCCTTAATGAGTTTAGAATGACTTCATGGGTCGTGCCAATGTCACCTTGTACATAGAAGACCACCATCATGCACGTCGGTCGGAAACGCATGGAACAGTGCTACGCCTCGCATTACGAGGGTTGATTACTGGTTATCCACGTATTAAACTAACCAAGTAAGTGATAGATTATGACAAAAAAAAATTGCACGACCCTTATTAATGGTAACTGAATACGGTAAATGATGCAGAGAATACTGGACCAGAAATAACACTTCGAAATCTTAGCACTCAAAAGATTCTAAAACGCAAACACAGCAACTGAACAAGTCGGATGACGACTGCACCAACGAAGAGTCAAAATGGATATAAGATTAATGTTTGCTAATCCTATAAACAAGATGATTAATAGGAATGACAATATTATCAAGATGCTGATGAGAGAATGTGTTTCGACAATTTCACATTGATACCACAAACAAAGCAATTCCAGAAGCCGATGAATTAAGGAAAGAGTTGCTATTGATCTCATGGAAGATTTGCTACATGAAAGCAGAGTTATATATTGCATTTAGTAAACAAACACCTTGTTGACAGACAAAGGATCAAGTTTTGTAGGATGAACAAATAGACAAACTTCTGGTATATTATTCCACACATTCTCAGAAAACCTGCTAGCGCAAGAAATCTAATGGTGCTCCACTTTTGAAACTAAATTTTATGTTAAATATCTATCACAGCACCGATGACCAGGGTCTAAAAAAACCATATCAATTGCGAGTCACAATTAGTGAAAGCTCTATTCAGACACCACCAAACAAATCGAGGTGTTCAAAAGGTTCGAGATGGAAGAAAGTGCTATCTGATTTGTGATTGTGCTTCCTTTCATAAACAACTCCAAAAGTGAGCATGAGTATTTAACATAGCATACTTGAAAATCGCTATATCTTGCCTATACTATGGTAAATTACAATGGGCTCATTTTTGACGGAAAAACTTTGCATGGCTAAGGAATGGATGGTTCAACTTTTGCAGAATCCACGTTTCGACTAGAAGCTGTCATCAGTGATTAAACTTTGGCACACTTTTGAATAGCCTTACAAGCTACAACTAAGTACAATATCGTCATTTCCTCAACATAGAAACAGATAACGAAATGGTAGCGTAAAGAGAGGAGCACGTTGCTAAGCACAATAAAATTACGCTACCTAAACTTGAACGGACAAAGCAGGCTACAATCTGTTTCTACAAATTAGCATCAGATTTTTTTATTAGAAATCTGATTTATGCGGGAAACATATGTACGACGTCACAGGATTGGCAGAAATAAGAAGACACCGACACTAATCATAGTTGAGGAGGCTGGAAAAAAAATGTTCCTCAAAATTGTTTCGCAGACAAAAGAAGTATCGATGATATGATTTGTGTGGTTTTTGAGTTAGCTTTTAGGAAGAAAGTCAATTTTGAAAACGTCGATCAGAATATGGACCGACCAATGCAGAATCATCACAGAAAAGACAAAATCCGCGTTCAAAGATAATCAAGACAATTCCGCTGCAATAGCTTTAGAGCTTACACACTAATAACAGCATACCTTAAAGGAAAAAAACTGAATGGATTAAACTACTGAGGCTAGCAAAAGCATGCACCATGGTTCTCCAAGCACTAATTTGAGCATCGTACGCCGCAATAATGAAACAGTTATTTTTCTTAAGGGTACAGAAAAACTATTAGTAATTTCTAACAGAAATATTCGGCCACTTCTACGAAAAGAATATCTTGGAATGCCCAAGCTATTTGTATACAGGTCATAAAGTCAATATAATAAACGATATAGCACCAGAGCTCTACAGAGAGTAACGAATGAGTTGAAGCACATATACAGCCATCCAATATGTAGTGAAGAAGCAAAACTCCAAACTTGGCAAAAAAGACACCACGATTCTTCCTGCTTTAGCGTATTTTTTCGAAACGTGGATATTATGTAAGCAAGATGAAAGACTACTAGCTATAGCTCTATAACCCATTCAAAGGGTGATACAGGCTACTACTGCATTACGCATTTAAAGGAAAAATTCCAACTTCTAATGCAGGTAAACAATCAATAATTAGAAAGGTGTTCGTACAAACTAAGCTACAAAAGATCAATCACAGAATGTTGGCTCTGTCATACAGAATCTATTTGCTAGTTATTCACTTTATATGACATTTTACCACAGCGTCTAGCTGCTTTTCGTATTCAACTTCCACGTGGAAGGAAGTAACTATCATCAGCTGTTACCATCTTATTCATTGAATGAGGCAGACTGGAATGTGTTTCACAGCAAGTTGAACGAAGCATGTTAGTGAAAAGTGCAAGAATAAAGGTCTATCTCTAAACCTATTAATAGCGACCTGAACATAAGATTAAGAACAACGAACTAACATGAATACAGAATGGAAAAATTTGAATGGAAAAACAAAATGAGAAAGAAAACCATCTTACATGCAACAAGTCTCTTTCAAGAAAATTCACTAACCGAGAAGAGAAAAGAACGCAGATGGAAATGTTAGTCTTCGAGCGAAACGATACATTTAGAGACTGATCATGTTATCACTAACACTAAATGTTGTATTTTTGAAATCACCTTGGCACCTGCATTATGCACATTGACGCCCGTATGCATTCTCCGTTCTATCCGTGTAAAGACCTAACGGTGATAAACACTACAACCTGATTATCGAAAGATTTGAGACCTGTGTTAGAACCGTATAGGCTACTTAAGTAGGAATCTAACATCACATCAGCATTACCACTAAATAAATGCACTAAAAGAAAAGAACTAAAGCTTAAAAATAAAAAATCGCAATTTGCTGCAAAACCCATCCAGAGTTCGATATAAAATACAGACAGAGAATATTTTTGTAAATGTATTTGCATCGATATCTACAAGAAAACTTTCTGCAAGCCACCCAAAAGTTTTCCAGTCTAAAGAAATACTCGTATTCTCGACAAGAATGTTACCACATCTCATCATAATACGAAATTTGAGATTTGAAAGTTTTATACCAATATTTTTCGTTACGCCATCCCCAACTCAAGCACAAAAAACTCGCTGGACCATGAGCATCCAAGATTACACTAGTTGCGGCAAAATGCATGAAAGCTAGCACATCTCCGGGACTATCAACCTTAAGTTCTCTAAAGTAGAGAGCACAATTTACATGTACATCATTCGGCACATTATATCATACTACTATAATATGGAAATAGCACACCAATGTAGAATATTGCGGATCGCTGTTATCGTGAGCTTAGCATTAAGGTAGGTTTAGTTTAATTTTTCTCCAAATAGCAAACCTGGAAGAAAATTCCTTCCGCCGCACAATAGTTCTTCAGTTGATCACGAGTGAAATGTGGGTGATACTCTACTTGATTTGCGCATGGCATCATCTGAGATTTTGATATCTATGTCATTGTGAGTCAGATCAATGTGGACTGAACTAACCTTTCCATAACATTTAATCTCTTCAATATGGCGAGACTCATAATTTGACACTCCCACAGAACGTATTTTCCCTTCATCTAAGTTCATTAATATTATATTATAGTTCGCTCAATAATCCTTTAAAAATTCGCGTGGAATTTCCTCAATATGTTGTTTTCAACAATATATAATTTAACTATTGAACTTGAACGTGTTAAACGTATCAAACGTTAAACTAATCTCTAGTTTATCATGAAAATTAGACAATTAGACATAATGCAGAGACATGTGCATAATATTAGTCTCTTAAACGACCATCATATTGATGGTTTGAATTAATGAAGAAGCAAGTAGTCATCAAACAAGAAAATGGATGAGGATAGCAGGTGCCAGCAGAGAGAAACACAGCCCAAAGAAGCGCTCCCAGACAACGATGGCATGCACTTTCGGAATGCCGAGCTTGCTTACAGATGCTCCGTTTTTTTCCTAACCACTGTGAATCATTGTTCAAACGCATCGTCTTTTGGTGCGTCAACCAAATAAAGCACAGCTCTTGAGAAACGCTTCTCATTACAGACACTCGATGGGCTGCTGGTAATCTGGGTTGATTGCATCCTACTTTCCTTTCTCCACCTTTAATTATAGTAGCTCATTCAACTCATATTATCGGTGGGAATATAGACATAATCTCAAGTCTATCCATTCTTTACTTATCATATTCACGCTTTTGCAAAACTTCACAATTCACACTGACTCTACCGATATTTTCTTCACTTATAATCTCTAACATAATGTCGTCTATTCTTTTTTTATCGAATGTTTCGAGTAACAGCTTCACCTTCTATATCTGTCTAACGTAACTTTTCTGAATTATGAATTATACTTATTATTTTTGATATGGTTAGTATAGAGGTTTAATTACCCAAGTTTGAGGTAAAATGACTCAAGTTGAGAGCAAACATTAAGACTACTAAACCCGAGCTCACCTTGCATAAGTGTATGAATTAGAAGACACGCAAATAAATTTCATGACAATAAGTTCCATTCAAAAAACTGTTCTGGTTTTCTTGCACATATGAATTATAATTAATTATTCTATTCTGACAGACTTAAATTCTCCTAGCTTTTATTGCTTACACTACGTACTAATTCTAAGCACAAATTTGATCTCATAATCAGAAACTGCTGTTCCCGTTTTGATGCTAACCCACGATTACGATTTGATATTCGCCTTGGCCCCTTCTCTTTTTCTCGCATATACATCCTCATTACTTTTCGTTCCCTATGATACACTCACCGTCCTGCTACACATGTAACAACGCATTGTATTCTTGTCTAGAATAGATCATTTGTACGGTTACGAACTCATTGTTTTCCGTTTATGCCGAATCCGTGGTCTATGGATATAATCACTTGTCGGTTGTTAAGATTCTCATGGAAATTTTATGAACAAAACACTTTTCACAAACTTTTGCCTCACAGTTATCTTTGTGATAATCGAATCAATTTACCAATGTAAGATTCCTTTCGTTAGGATTAAGATATAAGATTAAATTAACCACATTTGACACGAATCTTTTTGGGCTGTGAAAAAAGTCAATACCACTAAGATGTCCGACAAATCACACAATTAGTTGTTCAAGCTGAGGGTCTGCGATCTCACAAGTACGGTCTTAAATTGTCCTGTCCAATGTAGTTATCGCAAAGCCCACCCCAGGTGTAATACTTACCTATTATCACTTAGCGTTTGTCATTGATAAATGGCCGTACGAACAAACGGTTGTCTATCATCCCAAATATTCGTTTTCATTTAGTATATATCCATCCATTTATGCACATTAGCACGACATGTTGAACTGTTATATATTAATTTAATAGTTTTGTAGATATGTTTCTCTACAGCTAACTTCATCCGTATCACATCTGTCGCCCACTAACTTTTAAGTATTTTTAGGGTTAGCTTTTTAACTCACATACCTTTGAGCTTTTCGAGTTCTAGGTACGTCAATTTTCGATGAAGTGAATTTCGTTCATCTTTCTCATCTAGTTCCTTGGCTTTTGGGTAATGAATCAGAACCATGTCAATATAACTTAAACAATGTCTTGCTAAACAAGAATAAATGCAAAAAACATCATCAACATACTCTGTTCTCAACATTTTTAATGATTCCATCAAAAGCTTATTTGCGCCACCTGCAGGATCATCAGGATCCGGGAACAACTTTGTAGTGAGGAAAATATCAGTACGTGACAGGTCGTATTTGGGTAAAAGCTCCTGAAGAAATCACCGGAAATTCTTTGTAAGAAACCTCGCGCGAATGTTTGTAAACTGTATTATAGCTCACCTACGTGGATTTCATCCAATGAGTTTCTCTATAAAATAATGTTAGACAGTAGCAAGTTTACAAGTGAATAGTGGTCAACTGGTCCAAAAATATAGAAAATTTTTATCAGAACAAATACTTTACGTTATTTGGGGGCAATCTAATTATGAAGATATACTTTGCCCGTTGTATATCCTATATAAGCTATTCACTCTGATTTTTTCATACACTTCAATAAATAGTAGTCCTATTATGGAGTATTTTTCTCAAAAATATTCAGTACTGTTCTTCCTACCCATAGAGGCACCAATAGGTAAAAAAGAACAAAAGTACAACACGTAAATATGTTGCACTATTAATGGCTATGAAGCTGTTTTTTATTACAATATACACAAACGCAAATGCGTTACCGTTCACAAAAAATCCACCATTCTCTAAAACGAACATTAAAATTGTTTCGCCGAAAACTAGAAGAAATTCAATCAAGAATGATGTTTAAGACGAAATAATTTGAACTTGATATAGACTGGAATTTAAAATAAGAAGCTACAAATACCGGAAAGCTTGTCCGTTTTTAAAATAAATAAAATACAAATTTGTCGTATCACCAATAAAAAAATAATTATCAAGTAATACAATTGTCATTATTATTAATGATATCTTGCTAGCGTGAGGGCAATTTGTGTACCCACTTTTTGGGTATGCTTCAGCTTTTGATGTGAACAATTGAACCAATGCCTATTTCATATCCTCTTCATTCATGAGTTTTTTTCCTTCCAAAAAATTTTCAAGAACAAGTGCTAAGTTCAGGGAATTTAATGGATGAGACGGAATTTCCCAACTAGCTGCGCAATTTTTTGACGTTTCCAAAGCAGCAGGTGACTTGGCATTATCATGTTATAGTATGATGTTTGCACTATTGAACATCACCAGCATCTTTTTTTAGACTCATGTATTCAAATTATCCAGCTGCTAAGAACACTTCTCCGAATTGAGATTTTCGTTTAGGTTTAGAAGCCCGTTATGTATTGGTTCTTGAACGCAATGTACTAGCAGAAATGTGCATATGACGACTCGATCATACACAATCATACTCTTGAATTAACTCATGTAGAACCCATCTTTGATATTTTCACATCAACCCTACCTCCCAAATATAATCTGAAGTAGTTGATGAACTGAATCTATTATCCCTTCCTTTCTGCAAACTCCGATGATGTCAGTAAATTACCTTGCTACTCGACAACAACTTCGGTCTTAACAACATCGATCGGAAATGGTCGCCTAAAATTTGGCTTAACATAAGAGACAAAATCATCTGTTCCGGATTTTTCAAATCATCTTCTGCATGTCATACCATTAACTGTACCTTCACCAAATACTTTCAATAAATTTTCACATGCTTCTTTAGCATTACTTCCTTGTTGGGACATCACCAAAAAAAACTATGAAGGGGAGTGTTGTTGCACACTATCGCTTCACACTTAAGGCTTACTTGAATGAACTTTGTTTTAATTAATTTGGTAGATCAGAATGTGTCATCGTGCGATAAAAATATAAAACAGATAATGCATCAAGTAAGCATGTGCTTACGTGTCGACGTCAAAGAAACGGACAAAACTTTCCGGTTGCCTTGATATTTTGGTACCATATAGGTTTGAATACAAGCTCAAAAATAAACATAATAGATTGTACGACATTGAGCAGGACTGAAAAACAAGAAAACAAGCACAGGTGATAGTCTATAAAAGCGTAGATAGTGTATTGGAGGACATGGAGACTACCAGGTTCAGCATATAGTTATTTAAAAGCCTGAACATATTCTTCAAACCCCCAGATATTACTTGGGCAACGAAAAAAAAATAAACATTACAAGAAAATACAACAAATGAAAAACTTATTTGTGATAATATTCGAAAATACGTGTTAGAGAAAATATGGGGTTCAGATTTCTACTATCATAATTTTGTACACCAAAAAAATTATGAAGCAAGCTAATTTGGCATGTTTTTTGGCGACAATCGTTAAGAAAAAAACCGGTTGGATATCAAATGCATATTAAGAACAAGGATGAGCAAGAAGTTTAGCAATTATGAGAAAGGATTATGGTAAAATCATGTACTTTCGTAAATTTTTACTCGCATATCAGTTGTGCAGAATAGGAAATAATATAGGAAAGGAATGTTTCTTCACTAGATTATAATTATGACAGCCCGTGTTCTTGAAGTCACAGCAAATTCTTCGACCGTTTTTTTACGAGATTGACGGTCATGGTGGTGGTGGCCTTCGCCGTGCATGATAATGTTGTTGAGACTCATACCGTTATCACATATTCGTTAGCAGCTGTTAACACAATTTTGTCATGTCAATCACGAAAACGCCTGTTAAATAGTGCTGCAAATTTTCCCCTTCAACTCTCGTCATCTCTTCTTATTATACAATAGCACCAGCGGATTTATGCTCCACTCTTAACGCATATCCTTCCAAATCATAAAAATTAGATATATCTTAGAGGTATTAACAGCTAAGTCCGACATGACATTATGCTCGCCTGCCGTATTTGAAAAGACGTCATTCGAACATGGTGTGACTAGTTGCTTGAATTTTTGAAGTTGAGGTATCAAGTGATGATCTGACTGGTACCATAATGCTGCGAAAAATTCACTAATTCAAAAAGAGCGAATTTTGAATACAGAGTTTACGTGTAACTCTTTTAACAGTCTAAGAGCGGGCTCTGCTGCTTTCCTTCTTGCATATAACTCATTCTTAACGACCGTTCAACACGGTCATAGAGCCTTGGCTACATGTGCAATTCAGAACTTTTTAAATTCGGTATGAAATAGTTTCGATGGAGAATTTTTCACAGCTTAAAAACTTCATTACCATTACGTCGCCTTCTTCAACTTTTAACTCTTGAAGTAATATTGTCTGCTGGTAGAACTACATGGTTATAGTCGTACATGCAGCAAAATCATTTGCGGAACTTTGCTTGTTCTATAGGTTGGAACTCATGTCTTTCTTATGCACGAAGAGATAATGCTTGTGAAAAAGTGGCAGAATAGACTCAGCAAGCAGATTGGGCGACTGTTCTGACTATCATGTCACTGCTCCTTTGCATGATGTGACCAGTTGTGAGCGAAGTTCTCTACTACCTGATATATTTTCTTTCCATAAACATGCTGTCATGTGGTGTGTTAGTAATTTACTCACTTCTAGCTATCATCTTGAAACTAGTCAGTATGTATTCTAATCAGTGAGGCTGTTGTGCTGCTTTTCATGCTCCAATCATCTAAAAAAATTCACATAAGTTCTACTTACAATGGACGCTCCAACAGAAAAATCATGAAATGGAAAAGTCTGGAGACAATTCTATTTACTATCGAGTCTGCTGTAACATAGCAGGAGATAAAGAAATATCACCTTAGCTAAACGAGGCTGGTACAAAAATAAGATAGTTACAAGGGAGTTAGATCGAGTATAATTGTTCTCCTTGTTTAAAGCACTTTCCGGGTTGCCGCATAAATGCATTTAAATTTTCCAGGTTGAAAATGAATCTAATTGAAATGAACTGGAATTTCCAAATTGAAATTGAATTCCAGACTGAAATCTATTCCGCATATTCTTGTAACCTTCCCAAAAGTAGCATATAATCTTCGTCAAGTCTTCTCCAGTATGCCGGTGATCTATGGAAATGATTACAAAGTTGATTTTATCATAAACGACTTCGTATTGTTCGATGACATATTTTATTCTCTGATACTCTACTGGAGTGAAATTTTGCACGGACAAAGCAGTGATATGACGTAGTACAAACACATGATACTGCCAATTTGATTGTAGAACACCTGGATGATACTTGTTTGTCCTTGACGCCTTGGCTGAAAAATGTTGCCAAACGGTAGTATAGGATCTCGTGTGATTTAAGGTGAGCAGTTGAAGGACGTACGATAATGCTTATGCCTACGAAATTTTCCCGCTAAGACAGTAATTTTACTGGTTAAACCAGACGTTGCGTATTATCAAAGGAAAAACTTGCTGGAGTGTTCTTAGCTCGTCACCGTACGCAATTGTCAATATGTATGGATCAGAGTAATAATGCGATGTGACTTTATCATCTATCGAAACGGTGGTCAATCCTGATATACGTTTATGAACAGCTAGATTTCCATGTGAAAATTGAAATTTCAAACTCTCCAACTTGAGATTCTGTTTGGTAGCTGAACTCCGCTTCGCATAACATAACGTCAAGGAACACCCAAGCATGATAAGGCGTACAGTAACTTTTGAATACTTTTGACATTAACACTAACATACTTTTGCACATTGTTACAAGCCCAGACCATTGCTTATAAATACATTGATAATTCATCAAAGCAAAGCAATCAAAAATCGAGAAAAGTGAACTAAGTACTAGTAGTTGGTTGAACTTACTAACAGCTATTTTGATCTTTTATTATTCATAGTATGCCCAAAGTAGAAGATGAAGCGAATATATATTCACTCACTGATAGTGCTTCTCCTAAATCAGATTCATTTTCGTAGTATTTAGCTGTATCAAACATGCGGTACCCACAACTCAGAGCCGCATCCACAGCAGGTTTCATCTGAGACCAGAAACATTAAGATTCAAATTCACTTATGCCCAACAAATTCCATACAAACGAACATCTAGATATGAAAACTGGCAGCATGATACACCTGTTCTCCTTTTAATTTGTAGGTTCCCAGACCGATAAGTGGTATATAAAATCCTGTATTAAGTTTCCTTGCGCCTCCTTTAACGTTTTGAAAGGCAGAGATCATTCCTAAAAAAAACTCTAGATTTCGTAATATTTTCAGAAATTTATTTAAATCTAGAGAATAAAGAGCCAAAAACAAAGCGTGAAGAAATAAACAGTAGTAGGAACTTTGGCATCCTTATTCCTTCTGACCGCGGTAATTGGAGATAGTTTATACAAATACAAATTCGATAAATACACATACTGTTGTGTACTAGGTTCATTATGAAAATCCTTTGGGAATAGTGAATAAAAAGCTGTTGATTATTCGTGTAATTAAATGTCGGCTCATTCGAAAAGACACTAGAACTGAAAAGAAAAATTTTCCAACTCCGAATTGATTTTTAATTAGGTAGCATTTTACTAGTGTATACACTCTTCCTTTCTATATGATCTTAAAACGATCGAAATTTAACATCGTTAATAGTTATAGCATAGTGATCGTATACCGCATGAACCCGTGGGGGAAATGACGTTTCAATAACAGGAAAAAAGTAGGTCATCAGCAAATTTTAACTCTAATACACGTTTACGGAGAGAAACATTGGAATTCACTGCAAGCCTTGTTGAATGCGATCCCCTTGCTGCACATGGTGATTATATAACAAGAAATTAGATTTCCAATTTTGAACTAATCCTCTCAAATTTATTTTGTCCAATACCTCATTTCATTGTTAGTCATATTGCTTTCATGGTCAATATTTGAAAAACGCATAAAGCACATGATGATCGATATCAATTCGATGAGATCACTTAAACATACTAGTTTGTGTCTCATTGATTTATCAGCATCCGCTTTCTGTAGCCAATTTTCAATACGATGATTTCAATATATCGGCAAATTCATTCATGTTGAACTCTCGTCAACACCAGCCTTCACTACGCCTTTACAAAGCGCAACGAAATTGATATGAAGGTTTCATTTGCAATGAAAAACTTTTTTTCCAATGATGCAGGTTTGAGCTTTAGATAAAGTATGGCTGTATATTGAATGTTAGTAAAAAAGATGATATAAGAACGTTTGTGTGATTGAACAAATAAACATTCGAAAAGAAAAGACTTGATCCGATGACTCAAACTGCATCGTTGAAGTTATAGATAGCGAAAAATGATTATATGACTATGCATACATTAGAATATAACAAAACTCAAGTAATTTGATGTTTGATTTAAAACAACAATGTCACTATTTGAGATGCTAAGGAGAAAATCGCCGGAGTGACACCGATGTCAAGGTCGAGTGTTATTGAATGTTGGGGAGACAGTGTTTGAATCCCACACAGCAAAAAATTTACTCGCACTACAACAGAAGGGGTGATAATATGGTATAAGTATTTTCTCTTTGATACACAGCAAATGCACAATTAAAACATGAAGTTTTTTTCCTGTATCGATCAGGTAGAAGAAAAACGGATGTTATTTCAGTTTTTCATGCCGTGTTACTTCCTAATGTTATCGGAGGTTTCTATAAAGCTATAACATGGACCACAGTATTTCGATAATTGCATAGTGTTAGTAATCGCGTTGAAATAATAGTCTCAGAATGGAACACTTAGTAACGCTGATATAGCGTTAAAACTAAACTCTAAAACTATAGCTATTTTATATCAAATTTTCATTTATTTGTTAGATCATATCATTTAATTTTTTAGCAGTGTTTGCTTGCGAAGTCGAGTCGGCGAACGCGTGGCGTAATGCTAGGTGTCGCTTAGTGAGGTTATCGGAACCGCTTCAAAAGCACTTCCAGGCTAACCGAAAAATCTATCTCAGAGGAGTTGTTCAATTAATAATAGAAGGATAGAAAACAGTCATCACAAGGCGGTATATCGACCAGAATTGTAATTCAATCACAACTATTGACGAAGTTTGATGCATGGAACACCCGACGATTTGTAAATCTCGAAAAATTATTGTTCAGATTATTGAGCTTTGGAGTCCAAAACAAAGCAACAAAGCATTATTCAGCCCAAAACAGCACAAGCACTCCCAAAACCCAAAACAAACAACAGCATTCATATCAAAAAATGGACATGCAGTAGTTCTGTTATGAGCACAGATCATACGGAACAAATATGACTGCAACAAAGAAATGATAACCATATGCTCTTAGCAATAAATTTGGCCATGAGAAGCCGATCAAGCATAAATTGAGGATTAAGAAATCAAACACACCAAGAATAAACCGTTTTGCCAGTTTCCGCTGTACGTACGTTGCCAGATCATTCCTCTGTCATCGATGTCTACTTCTATGTTAATGCGTTATGTGAAATTACAAGCAAAAAGAGCAACAAAAATGACATTAAATTAACATGAAACAGTTGTATTACCTAGAAAGAAAAGACCATCACATAATAATGTTGGCCAAGGATTTATCGACTTCTACAAGATCCGAATGTAGGTCTAATATCTCTTTTGAATGCATACTAGATTTTGCTCCAACACGAAATCCATAAAAGAAGAATCTTCCATTTTTCTTCAACAAATTCATATCAAACTTCTATATGTTTACTGGGTTTGAAGATTACCTTAAAGATTTATTTCTGAAATTCGGATTTTAATAAAGAGCATGAAAATACACTTAGCTCCTGCAACAAATCCTAAGAAATTTAACGAGATGACACCTAGAAATTAGATGTTCTAGTATATCAACAAGAAGCGCGTTACCATACTATATAAGAAAACTGATATTTAGTATCAGCCTTGCTGTAGCTTTGTTCTTGGCATTTTCCTGCTTTTAACCGAAATACGGTGACTTTCTTGATTTATACATTCACATCCCGCAAATTTTTGAACATTATAACAAGTAACAGGTAGTCTGTTTTTTTTTCTTGAATTTGGTATTCACCTTAGGAAGTATGTCTAAAAAGCAGCGTCTAGTTTATGAAAATGCGCTTAAAATCAAGCTTTGATAAAAATAATGGCAGAGGCAAAAAATGATCCGATTAACACGGCATGAGAGGAAAATATCTACCCCACATTTCAATCTTTGGGAAAAGGTATGTTGCGAAAATATTAAACAAACTCACATAACATAAAAGCATAGAGGTAATCTTAGTCAATAAACGAAATCAATTTGTTATAAATATGATCTACAGTTACGTTATGATCACTAATGTAGATGTTATTACGCACCTGATAATCCTCATTCTTAAGACCAACTACTAAACGGCTCTACGAGTACTTCATAATTTGAAATTATATTGAGAAATGTAGGAAAATGTGTGTATTTGCAGTCCTCATCTAGTGTGTTTCATCGAAAGAAACTGTGTAATATTGAATATATCGAGTCATATCAATGAAGAGTGGTATAATTTATGTTCGCTGGTTATTTAGATTTTTCTGTTATCTGAATGCTTGAAATTAAAAAATATCACACTTAGAACAATAATAAGGAATGAGTAGGGAAATTCATCATGTAGTTAAGTGTATGCTTGAGACTAAATATTTTTAACAACTGTGGAAATAAAGTAGAACTCGACTGTTGTAATACTTTGATGTTATGTAATGATGAATTACTCTGTGGTAGTGGGAAGATTCTTAGAGTACATTAATTGTGAATAGGTCTCATCACTTACATTTTTGTAGTCAGGTATTGATTTGTTCTGATGGAAATACCATCATCAATCTTGAACGTCACTGCTTATAAATTTGTCAACCGGTAGTAGTAAATATGATGATGCTCGGTTTATGGCTTTTTATATGATGTTCTTCTTCAATTATTTGGAAGTATGGCTCGTAATTAATGTCAAATTTATTGCACACGTTTGGCCAATTATCTGTATTTTGTATCTGTAAGCTATTCATTGACATGAAAATGTGATGTTTTTAGATAATATCTATTCCTGCTTGTCATGGAAAACTCGGCTTCTAACAGCAAGGTATCTATTTTAATATGGATATAATTATCTGCTTATTTTATTGTTTGTATCTAACTTCTATTTGTATCCATGTGTCATTGCGAAATCATAAATTTTCCTTCGGTTCAACTTTTTTTTTGCAGAAGCACACGCGACGTCGTGTGGCTGATAGTATTAGCAAATCGCCTGCTCCGTCAGCGCAACAATCGCCTGCTACAAAACTTTTGGCAGCATTAAATAAAGCTCAAGTAAATGATTTTCCTATTTTAAAAACCTGAGCATTTACCTATAAAAACCATTCTTCTGTAGCCTCGAATATCTCATAATGAATGTTGTTGATCAGGTCGAACAGTATTTTCCACATATTTTTTCCAACCTACAGGTTATTCTGAAATTTTTTTACCCGTTGCTCATATGCCCGACAATCTCAAATGTAGAGTGCTTTTTTTCGATCTTAATTGTTTATATACTCAATAAAATGTGTGATAGTCAAGATAAAATATTCACGGAAGTCTATTACTATGAGATCATAAATCGCTGATATAGAATTTATGTTGTTGAGTTCGTATTTCAAAGAAGTCGGTAGACTTGAAAATAATCATTAACTCAGGGGAAATCTGTGCAGAATCTGCCGCATTCTTCAAAACAGAGTCAGAAATGTAGGATAGATCCCAGTTCTTCTAAGCAAAAATCTGAATATGTTAAAAAAGGAGGACTGCACAGTCAGGTTTGTATTCCCACAGTTACTTTCTTCTGTAAATTCCAGTGTGATAGGCGTAATAATTTTTTTTAAATATTGTAGGTGTTGATTTATTTATTTCCTGAACAAGTACACTAGCAGTAATATATAGCTCATTAGCTTTTGTTATACATGGCATAAATATTGCTGCTCAACATATTTGAAGCTGTTATTCATTTTTTGGCAGCAAGTTGATCTACTTTTAGGCCATGAAAATACCAACAACCCATTGTGGTGAGAGCACAAGCAGTGGCAATGTTCGAACTAGTGGTTTCCAGGCAAGTGCGAAGGAAGGAGGCCCTTCGTCGTCAAATTCGCGAAGGGTACTAAAGGATAATGTAATTTTATCGTTCTACTTTTATTCCGTGTATGTTAAGTTGGTAACTAAATGACTACAGATTTGTTAGCTGGTGGTTTTTGGCCAATTTTTTGTTTGTGTCAGCGTGTTTAAAACACCTAACTTTATTGCCTTCCTGTTGAATGTATTCCCCAGTTTGCATTAGTAAGAAAATTGCATCACTTAGTTATTTAGTTAAATTTTTATCCTAATGCTAAATTGGAAGAAGAAAGCTTGCATTCGAAGCCTACATTTCGTGTGCCGTATTTGAGAATGAAGATTTAAAAAGAAATCAGACCAGATTGTTTTTAAAATTTCGTTCATTAGATGCTCCTTTCAAAAAAATCGCTACCATTTAAAGCCAATGAGAAAGTTGACAAGAACCATATCATGGTTTTTATCAGGTTATATCATCATGCGTGCATGCATTCTAAAAAATTAAAAGTTTGGCATAACGATGTTCTTCCGTAAATGGGTTATTGGAAAATACATAAGCAGATTGAATCAGCTCAAACAACATCAAAAGCTTAGGTTTACCCAATAAAGATAATGTTGCCAGTATGGTAAGATTATGGGGATATGATTAACAGGAAACTTGCGAGGATACGAAACGTATGATTCAAATGTATACGTTCAAAGATTACAAAATGGAGCGTTTAAGAAAAACGGCCAGAGTTCGGAAGTTGTAACAGTGCTCCCACATGGTACTGCGTAAGCTATATTGTTCGCTCACCAACATTTATCGTAGAATTATTGATTATAAATTATTACTTATTTAGGATGCAGTATTATATTCCTAATTTAGCCCCCATTTTGTCCCTTTAAATTTCCATGTACTCCGTTCTATGCAGAACCCCTGGAATGTTAGAAGAATTCTGGTAACACTGATAATGTAAAATTTCCTGAAAATAAGTTCTTTTCTCGTTAAAAAAAGCCAGAAATTTTTAATCTTGGAAATGATGCTGTCTGAATGAAGGCGCGAATTATTGAGATGAACGAAAAAAAATGAAATTATTGAATATATAGTATAATAAGGTCGTAATTTTAAGTGGAACATTTTTTGGATGCTTTTTTTGAGTAGCAACCGGTTGTTTTCCAGCCATACATATTTTGTAACAGAACCATCCTACTGCTGCTTACTCTTTATGGTCTTCGAGTCCCACAAAGACATCTCAGTCAGCTCCTCGTATCCCACATGAAGTGCTACAAGATCTTACATTTCGATTCTTGGCAAATATTCCTGAGGAAGAAGTGTGTTGTCTTCATTTACAGTACGAGCAGCTGAACATATACTTTTAAGTGCTCCGATTCCTTGGTATACAAAAGATTGCCTTCATTTTTCAGAAATCGGATAAAGTTCGAATGTGTTTTCAAGTCGAATTAGCTCATTGGTTCTATATAGACTTCTACTGTAAACAAGAAGAGAAGAAAGGTTGTATCCAGATGGGGATGCGAGAGTTTGCCAGGTATATTTGTTTAATATACAAATTTTTAACAGCTTTCTTGTAAAATATTCAAAATTTGAGTTATTCAACTTCAGGCAGATTTTCAAGCACTGTGATGAGCTTGCTCCTTATGCGGCACGTGTAGATCAGGTGATATGTTGCTTCGTTGAGTATTGCGTTTTCATCCCGTCCTTTTTACAACTTATTCTAGTGCAGCTTTTAGGTAATTGATGAGTGGCGTTGGTATAAATCAACTGTCCCTACATATGGAGCGATTCTACTCGATGAATCGCTAAACTATGTCCTCCTTGTACAAGGATTTTATGCAAGTAAAAACAGTTGGGGTTTTCCCAAAGGAAAGGTAGTGTGTTTTTGTTAATTATTCATCTAGATCTTCCGTGAATGTTTAAGTTATTCTTTTGAAATTTCTCGTCATAATACAAAATTGCAAGGTCAACGAAGGTGAAGAACCTCGAAGCTGCGCAGTGCGAGAAGTATTTGAAGAGACGGGTTTTAACTTTGATGAGCATCGTCCTCGTGGTTGTGAAAAGAAAATTCAAAAATTTGTTAATGAAACAATGGTGCGTTTATACATAGTGCCCGATGTACCTACGGATTTTCCATTTGCACCGCAAACTCGCAACGAGATAAGGTGGTGATTTAGGTGTTTATATCAAATTTACCATTCTCTCCATTGCCCATTAATTTTTTGAAATTTAGAAAAATTCAGTGGTTCAATGTATGGGACCTTCCAACAGACCGTAGTGACCAATTCTATCGATCTAGAAGGCCCTCTAATAATAACTTCTACACTGTTGTTCCTTTCGTCCAAGATCTTCAGAAATATATCGTCAGGGAACAAGAAAGACGGGTATTTTCATTTTCATCGTTTTCAAAATTTCTTTTTTAATAAGCTCTTATTTTGGAATTTTGGTATTGTTCACACTGCTTAGGCTATCAATGGTCAAAAACCGTCGGGATCAAAAATCATTCCTTCCTGCTTCGGAGATTTATATAGTAAAAGTCGGTTATCATTGTTATTCAAACATGTTCGCTCTTTTATGTTTATGCTAAATCTTTTTTAAGCGGTATCCAATATTCATTCAACTGACATATCGGCAATGATGGATGTACTATTTTCCGCATCTGGTTTTGCTGGATATGAAGGAAACAATTCAATGGTCAGTTAGTTTCTTTTCAATAATCTTGGTGATATGTAAAAAAAATCTTGTTACAAGTGATAATTTTTGCCAGTTTCGGTTTCTTTAAATTCTTAAATATTGCAGAAATCCGTTGTTACTTCTTTTCCCGAAACTGTTTACCCTGTTACGTCCAACGTTCCAATTTTCAATGCAACTCCCAACGGCACACAGAGTACCTATCTTTCTATGTCCGCATCAAGATTTACAGCTACTGAAAATCTTGGAAGTACACGCTCAAGTCATTTTCGTCCACTAGCTCATAGTCCATTGAGCAAAAATAATTTGGACGCATTTGCAGGTGAAATACTGTGAAATTATTCACATATTTGAACTAAATTTATGACGTAATTCATTTGAATCCTACCGTTGTTCAGAGTCTGCCAGTGCGGCTCAGCCTAGTTCTATCGAAAAAGGGGTCCAACATATAGCTCATCCTATTGCCATTCCTGCTCAGCCAGTGCTTCCATTAATCAATCGTCCAGTTTATGTTGCTCCGAAAGATAAATCTTCAAGGATCAGTCTAAGCGAAACATCAGTCCGTATTTATGTTAATAAAACATAATATTGCGTAACGTTTATAAATTTAAATCGTTCTTGTAGGCGTTTACAGCATTCAAATCACCTTCACAAAGTTCATTTATTGACACTACCTCTGGTGCTGTGGACAAAATTGAATTAGAATTACAAAAGCTGCTTTGTACACCTTCGGATGGTGAATATTTTACTGGTATTCCCAGCACTTCGGAAGAAATGACGCCATCTGGATTTTTGGATAGCTTAAGGTTATTGTTCAATAGATTACCCTATGCGCTATTGTCAAGCTTGTACTTTTTGACCTTTAGTCCGGATACGGATCTGGGTTCGGAGTTAGCGTACATGAATGCTTTTCCCAAAGAGGGTTATGCGTCGCCTTCTACACAAACCGGCGGATTGAGTGTGAAATTGTGCGATGCTTGGAAGGAGTTTAAGGTATGTATGTGTATATATGTTGTGGTTATTATTCATAATATGTACTTGGTTGAAATAGCTATTTAGCTCGACAGAGTCGCCATTTTCGAAGGGCTACCTGATTTTGAAACAAAAACAAGTTGTTAACATATTTCCATGGTCGTATGGTTATGAGATTCTCTGTATCACCCCTAGATGGGTTTCTTCTGCGAATTTTACAATTTGTTTTTACTCTTTTACTCTGTGATTTCTTAGCTAGTCTTGTATGTATAAGTTAGTGGTCTGTGTTTTATCCATATTCTTAAAATTACTTTAAAAACATCTAGTATCTGTTTTTTAAGTAGCTATAGCTAAGCCACAATAACTCAAAAATGGCTAAAATTATGAAGTTATGGACAAGATTTTTATGTTGATAATGGTTTTCGATGAACGATGAAGCAATTATTGCACTATGCTACAGAAGTGAATATGTAGACGAGGTAAGAGTGAACGCAATAATTTTTGCGCACCCTTTCATCACAATGAGTAGTGCCGCAGCACATTTTCTTGGACATTCTCACCAGGAAGAAAAGCTCTTTTAATGCAACCCTTAGTTTTCTTTTAGATTCGTTTTCAGAAGTTCAGAATGCCAAGAAGTGGCATTTCCTAGTATCTGCAGTGTCCATTCAAGTGTTTCAATAAAAATTGTGTCTGAGCGTCCATTATATTTCGAATGTCTCCATTCCATCCCCGCAGCATATATTTAATTGTGTTCCCCATGTCCATTTTATTCAATTAACGAGTAGTTTGAGTTTCGCCACTTTTTAAATCTTCAGCCGCAACATGTATGAAGTCAATATTAGACATATATACTGCTGAATTTCGCACCAGATGCCAATAATACGTTTTCTTCCTACCTAGTAAGTATCAGTGATAGCTGGTGAATGTACGATATTCACAAGTTGAATAAACAAAGATCGAGAGCTTATTGAGGTAAGCAAAATGTGTGCATTGATCTCTACATATACAGCGTATACAGAACTAGGATATTGTCATTGATTCGGTTCATGACAGCTGTAGCACTGCCTGACATCAAATCATTTTAGAAAGTGTGTTAAATTTTGTTTAATCTTCTGTAGAACGGCCTAATTTTGGAAGTACTAATATATGCATTGGTTACGTACCTGTTAGAAGCGGATCAATTTCGTAATATGATAATTGCTATACGTTCACTCCTCATTATTGTCAGATAAATTTTCCATAAAAAGGAAAAGTGTACTACAATAGGAGTAGTTCTACCTGTGGTTTGACGATAGTCAAAAAATCTTGCGATCTAGAGCACACAAAACGTGTTTCTCAATCACATGGTTTCTGTTATTTGATCTCATGCTTTTAAATTGATTTTACCAACCACTATCTAAATGTGGACACATGTCCGCTAATAGGTAGAAGCTTGTGGTCAATAAACGTTATCACATATTGCTGATTACCAAGGATGACACATCCCATTCGTTCTTTATTACCAAATTTCACACTTACAAATTGACAGATTGCTTGAGAATATCTGTTTCTGAATTGATGTAAACTGATACAGAAGGTAATTCCCAGTATTTGTTGGACCGTTAAATAAATTTTTATATAAAGTACAAAACTGCGTAAGATAAGCCAAAATATGTTCTTTTACACTTCATTCGGAACACTGTGACTTCTGTGTAATAACTATTTATATTGATATAGAAAAAAAAAATCGGAAAATATCTGCCTATTTAGACGGATACGTGAAGGCTGGTACATTTTTGTAACGCTCATTTCTATTGGGTTATGGGATACATTATGAGGTGTGTTTTGAAATATGTACCGCACATTCGATTGAATCTTTTCCTATCTCGTCATCCAGAATCCTCAACAATTGGTGGTCAAACCGACGTATTTTGTCGTGAAATTGTCGCCCCGCAATTGATTTTTCGTCGGAAGATCTTGTATTGCGAACTGGAATATGCCTGGAACGAAATAATGTACTCCAATTATGCATGTCTCAATAAATTCTTCAATTATCTCACGTTCTGGTCTATTTAGTTTGCACATACCTAACCAGAGCTGTTTTCCAATCTCCACCCGAACTATACACGCTTCGTAGTATAGAGAAAACTGCCGTCAATGTAAGGAATTTGCTTCCGCTTTTCCATCTGGATTCATGTGGAATTTCAACATATTCATATAAGTGATTGAAATATACGTACTCTATATACTCATCAAGGGGTAGCCTTTTACATCTGACTTGTTCGTACAGTGCAGTTTGTAGCGAAGCTTGACGTGGTATGTTTCTCTCAGTAACACGGTCGACAATACCTCCCAGTACGTAAACCTACAGAAGAATTATATTCAAGACATTGTAGTATAGCGACAACATAACAACAATCACATAGTCTTCGTTGATACTTGTTAAGTTTTCTTGTGCATCTGGACTAAGGTATACTATTTTCTCTTGCGGAAACAAACAACTGAAACTTAGTGGAGACACAATAGGACAGCACGTAGTAGGTGATTCGATTCCAGATAAATGTCTGAAACGTGCAAGAATTCCAATAAATCGCGCAGGTTGTATTACTTCTGGGCAAGCATTCCTTTCTACTGAATTTCTTAGCTCGTTAAAGGTGTGGTCCACTGACTACTGAATGTTCAAACTTTCTTGGGACGTTATGCAGCTAAGGATAATTATTAAACCTATAACCTTTCTTTCAAGCGTCTTATCCTTTCTGAAGTTTGATCGAAGTTTGTGAAATAAAGTGGCCAAGGTGTCCTAAAGTAAAACTCGACTAAGTTGTAAAGGTAGTTGTTAAACATGATTAGACCTGTCATCACGATTCTCGCTGATGAGATATTTGAGTTGTATAGCTGTCAGTTCAGCTCCACGAGGTGACAGAAGTGGAAGGAAGCGACAATCCACAACAAGAATTGGAGAACCAAGGCGGAACGCTCGAGCTACTCTTTCCCAAGCAATGCGCCGTTCCTGTTTTTCTAAAGTAAATGAAAAATGTGGTCAAAAACTATTTTTGTTTTGCCAATATGAAGTTAGGTCCAGAACATACCCATTTTTCGTATCGGGATATAAAAAGGGTATTCGGACCTCTCTTTTCTTTTTTCGGGCTGAAATACACACTTTTCCAATTTCTTGCTTTTTTCTTTACTGCGCTTGAGTTCTTTACTGCGGAGGAATTTCAAGTAGTCAAGCCTTTGCTTCCGTGTATGACATTCGAGTAATATAATCCAATTTTGAGCACTTATCTCAGAGGGAAAGTGCTTTGTCAGCATCGATATTGTCTGAAATATATATAATTAAAGAGAACTATCACTCTAAGTTTTGAAAATATCCCAAATGATACACAAACCCTAGTTTCTTCAACGATAGTATGCAACCTTTTCCGTTGCACATTATTGAGGGTATTGACTAATTCCTGGCTAGGGTATGAAGTAAGAAGGGGATTCCTCCACTGAATGGGTGCTATTGATTGTCCGTGGAGTCGAAAACAGCGGCGGAACTTCCATTGTGATAGTAACCAGAGATTTATGAGCCATTTCATTCTGTTAGATGGTTTACACATCGAAGATAAAAGTTAAAAAATATACGTCTGTTTGAAAAAAGGAATCAAAATGACCTAATTCATTGATTCATAAGAAAAATACAAAGGTCAGCATTTATTCTGTAAATGAAATGGTTCAAGAAACTTGCTTTTTCAATGATTAAACCAAAGACCAAGCAGTCCAATATTCCTTAAAATGATAGATGTTCAAGATAGCAATCTGTTTCCAATTTAACAGTTATAAATGCTTTGTTTCTCATGTGTGTACATTAACTCAGGATTTATTACACCTGTGCTATCCTTTTTTCTATACCTTGTAACATTCTAGGAGGTTTCATTCGATTCAACCGTCATTTCTTCCACCTAGAATAAACGTTTATAAAATAAGATATGGGCTATTGGAAGGGATCTATTAGATCTCAGATACTATATAATCATAAAACACTTTTAATAATGTTTCGACGTATTTAGTTATTTTGTTTATTACCATATTTGATAATTTTATATGGTGAGCTACGAGATACACGAGAAAATCATGAATGAAAAAGTAACTAAAGATTCAGACGACAGCCTCCCATGTAAAAAATATGGGGAAATAGCATACTTGTGCACGGAATTCCTTCACTTTCAAAAGTCGCTGCAAGGCCGTTGACTGTACCATATGACGCGCTGGGATTGTCGTATTAAACTCATTATTTTCAATATTCCAATTTTCCGGCGTTGACACGTGCACCACTCCACCAACTGTTCTTCGAGCTTCCGCACGTAAAAGTATCTGCTTAGCATTACCTGTAACTCATCTATTTTCGAACTTCAAAATTCAAAAAACATTTAACTTTATGACTGAAATTTGTCTAAACTAGTGATGTACAACCTTGATGAAGAAGATTGAGATTGAACCTTTTTAGCTGGTGATGATTTCTTTAAAAAATTCACCACTGATCAGTAGTCTGGCACTTGAACCCGATACGCCCCATAAAGTGGCCATATTCATGACATCAACAGGTGCCCGAAGTTCACACATGGAAGATGCTCCGCTTGCCAATATAACACCACGTCCGCGAAGATGACGAAGTAAAATCCGTCCGCTGTGAAGACACTGAAATTAGACAATAGCATTAAGTATGCAAACGTACAATATATCCGTGCAAGCGAAATTCATACCGCAATAAATTACTAACTGATCTACGATTTGCAGGAAATAACGCAGGAGCGTATGTTATCTCAAAGCCGACGCCTTCAACACGAATCATTTCTATTAGCCTAGGTTTGTGCAGCCACGATACCTAAAAAGTGCAACTAAATTACTGAGACGTTTCCATTACATAGGGTAAGATATGTATATAGAGCTTAGGCATTCCTGTTCAATGTCATATCGTGGAGTTGATTGAATCAGAAACTGATTTACACAGTAATCTAAGTAAACTACGATTTGCACCAAGTCAGTGCTGGGCCCGGACAGATGGCGAGCTTGGTAAACTGGGATTTAGCCGTAAACCTCACTCTGTCCTGTTTGGTACCACCACTGCGCCACGAACCCCCGTTATGGTGACATGTGAGAACAAAACAAACATGCTCTCTACTTACATTCGTCTCAGGATTCATAGTAATTATGTCGACTACATCAGTTTTCCTTGTAATTGTGTTTAGAATGCTCACATCACCGGGCCGGACAGCCACTAAATCGAACTGACGGAGCCGAGGACTGTTAAATATGTTGTGTATTATCGATGCGTCGTTCAATGTCAGTGTAACTCGACTGAAGTAACAAACGCTTTTACACATAAATGAACAATTCTTTGAAATAAGACTTTATCTAGTTCTTGCCTAAATTGACGAAATCGCTTTCCTTGTCTTTCCAAATCTGTTAAGTCTAGAAGGGACCGATCTACAAGATAAGGCTCTGGCAATTGTTGTTCGAATGGCTGTTGATGATTGTGTTATAAATCGAATTTACAGCATAACGATTTCGATATTAAACAAATTACAAATATCAGCAACCTTCCTATCTTCTAATTTTTTTGACTTTTTCTTGGTGGAGGTTTTAAAGAATCATCAACGCTTTCTGAAGATAGAATATGGCTCTCCTGAAATTCAGTGGTAAGTGAAAGCTTGAAGGTAGATATTACTAGAACTAAAAATCTAGAAAAATACTAAAAGCTTAATAAACTACAAAACAAAGACATTGGGTATCTTGCTTAAAATGGCTCGTATAATTAATGACTTCTTCTTTCTTTGAGTTATGGTAGAAAAATATCTTCAAGCATGTAGATGGTTATTGCACTTGTCCTCAATATCATTTATTGCTTCATATTCGAAACATACGTATACACTTTTATAATATGCAGCATTTAAAAAATTAATCTCGTCAAAGCAATTGCTAGCATATTGCGCATAAAGAAGCTTTACCTTGGAACCACTAGTAAATCTCTTCTTACAAAAGTCGTAAACAAAAACGATTACTTTTTTATTAGGTAGCTAACGACTCATATCCGGTAATTTTCACAGATTTTGCTCTACTCTAACACACGGAATTCTGATCCATTCAACGATAATGTTGCCGTTAAAAAAGACATAATATTGTTTTTTTTTTTGATAGCAAGTTCACAACATTAGTCGAAGCAACGTATGACAAAGCTGCAGCAATTTGAATAATTCAACCTCAACACCGGTTCCGACTAATTTCTTACGGTCGAATGATTGAAAACAGTGGTTTAAATAGAAATATAAATTTGTGCCAACCGTATAATAATATAGACATGAAATCCCTAAATTGGTCAGCATAAAGTTAGAAATTTTGTAGGAAATCAAATGACTTGGAATGCCTCTTACAGCACTGATTGTTCTTATATTTTTAATGAAAAACCTGCCTAAGGTTCCAAGTTTTGAGATTGATTCAGCATCATTAATGATATAAGAACAAAACCATTACAACATATCATAATTAATAGAAAACAAATAGAATAACTAATACATTATTGACTGTGTTCACCATACTTGATAGGTTGCCAAATATTAAATTATTATTAAAATATTAAATAATTGTATGAAATCCAGAGAACACATAATGGCAATTGTTTTGAACGTACCACATATTTTTTTCACACATGTTTTGCACCTGTACAATGTCTATGCTGCATAACGTGCACAGCACTGCGCATGAATTGATAATACAATTCCACATCTTGTTATAATAATACAAGGTTCTTAAGTGATCATTCAAGGTAACGCATCTTTCATCCGAGGATTTACTATTGTTCACTTAGTTCGCCTGATTTTGAACTTTCTCACAACATAACCTGAACAAGTATTACGATTTTGAAGTATATCTCTCATAATTCTTTATACGGAAGGGAATGTCAGGACTAAGAAATTTGACTTTCGTAGCTGATATAAGATATGTAGATAAGATATTAAGATATTAGATATATATTAGATATTAGATATATAAGATATTAAGCGCCTAATTAGCTTAGTATTAAATCCCCAACATCTTTTAATTTAATAAGTTATATAATTTTGCACTACAGAACGTTTAAAAAGATATAATCAAATTAGGCCAAAGCATAAGACTACAAATTGATTAATGTTTACTTTTCAAAGATACTCCATTGTCTCGATATCGACGGTTGAAACCACGTACATGAGGATTGAAATGGTTCCATTGAGCGTTTAAAAATTACTATGGGATTTTCAAATATATACCACCATCGTGAAGTAGCAGTAAGTAATTGCCATGATATAGGATCTCCCGTGTTTCTTGAAACAAAACACATTAGAAAACTGAGCAATATTAACGCTTCAGTAAATAGCAGAATCTCATTTTTCCAATTCCATTCAGTCTCATTTCAACGTGAAGCCTCTAACAACCAATTCGAATAAAAGTTGACCACTATATCTAACAGGTACAATAAAGCTAATCTGATGAAATTTCACCAAGAAATCGATGCCGTTATTGAAAAATTGGCATGTGTTGTAATTGTACTACTAGGTGCTATTCGATGATAGTGTTACTCGATGGATAGAAAATGCTCCTATTTGTATGGTATACACCAACATTCTTGCCGTAATTTTTCAATTGCCGCCATAAAGCACGTTATTTGCAAAATTTAGGAAAGAATACCTGCTCCTGCTATGGTTTCTTTTCGTGCAAAATCATAGCGTTTTTCCGACTTTTTGGCTACTCCTTAACAATCTCACTGCGTCAACTTAGTGTAATTGTTCGATTGACTACGCGCAAAAATGTTGAATAATCATCGTTCTCAAGTAGTAATTTGGCTAAAATATGTTTAAAGTTTTCAAAAAGATTTAAGCATAACTTGTACATCGCTTTTCATTGAAATTCAAACACTATAACATCGATCTTCCTCAACAAATACTGATTGGATAAAACAATGACTTAATGATTTTTATTAAAAACGATTCTCTTGACTCAAGGCGTAGTTTGCCTGAGTGTAGATACGAGTTTAAATAATAAGTGCAATGCAAGTCATACCACTTCGCTACAAGCTTCGGACAACAACATCTTAGCCATGATTATTTGAACATTTAAAAGCAATGTCTAAGTGGACATGCAAGGAAAACTTACAGCATTTTCAGCTGATACAGTGTCACCAATGTCAATATTAATCACGACAGTGTCGTAACCCATCTTTACAGAACGTCTCACCATTGAGAGAGTCTTTTCCGGATTACCCGTATGACGGATATTCATTTCAGCGTATTGAAATGTATTCCCGGCCGCGTCAACACTTCTCATCTACAACGATGGAAATAGTAAAAACTATATATGTAAAACACTGCTACATAAAGGCAGCTAATGTACGGGAACTTCATCGCATTTCCTCTGTTGTCAGTATTTTGCACAGATTTATGACATATGAACCATATCTTGAATCACTAAACAGTTAGTGTCAACATACAGTCCACTTCCAAAAAACCATTTGCATCCCTCAATTTTTTTCTAAGACTAAAACCATATTCTGTAAAAAATCGATGCACCAGGAAAAAGCAATAATGAGACCGCTGACATCACACGATACCCCGATCACCGTCATTTGTAGGCCTGCTCTCGATTGGTTTATTGTGGAATTTTAAACAGCTTTTGGATCTTAGTGGAAAATGCGTAAAACGCGTCCGACTGTCTCAACTCTATAGTCCAAATTGCAAGTAGCCTCACAGTATTTTTATTGATAATATATTAGCATCACAACATCGTTATCGTACATAACCCGCATCGTAATCTCAGAATTGGCCATCCATAGGCACAGTACTTTGGATTTGGAAGCAATTCTCATTACCTCGAAACAGTACGCTCATTACTATTTGGAACCAGTGCAGCGAACTTATGAAATTTTAATTATGAACGACGATACACATTATTGAGAACATCGCATGAGAACACCATCATAATTTGAAACCGGAAATTCATCAAGCGGAAAAAAAATTCATCAGGTTGAGAGCGTTTTTGTGGAATCTCAGCGTTTGGAAATTAATGACACCACAGACATTGAAGCAACAATATGGATGATCGTTATCGTTTTATCGTTAGGTATGAGACGTGTCTACATTATAATGACGGACTGAATCAGTATCATGACTATGGCCATTTTATGGGGCGGTAAATAACATTGTTTTAAAAATATGAGTCCAAAAACAAAGAAAAAAAAATGTAGTTGAAATATATGCGCCGTACATACATATGAGTGCATCTGCAAGCTGATGATAAGAAATCTCGTGTTCTTTATCAAATCCAGACATTTTAAGCACAGAACTCTAATGTAAAACAAATCGTCAAAATATTAAAGTAAGAACATAAAAGTAACTATTAATCTTGAGTACAAAATGCATTACAGGTTAGAAAAAGTCCTGTTTAAATGATTGAAATTTTAGACGACTTATCCTGTAATCGAGTTATGCTTGTGCTTAATGGAGGGGGATTACAAGGAAATTGAACGTTAAATACAAATAAAAATAGCTCGTTAATGAGAGCTTCAACTACTCGAACATACATATACTATAAACTTAAACGAAACACGTTTTAGTATACGGTGAACTGATATCAGTAAATAAACACGTGCTAAATAATCACACATTATACGTGGAAGTTTCAATCTTTAGCCGTTTTGACTGCACATTCTAAAAAATAATCGTTAATTCAAAAATAGCAATAGGAAAAATCATAGCACTACAAGGTTATATGCGATGTCTTCTTCAGTCCCAACATGACTTTTCTGCACTCCTTGACCGCTTGCCACAGTATACACAACAGGTCTCTTACAATTCATGATCCTAGCTTCACTTTGATGAGCCTGAAACGCAAAAATCATAATCAGTAGTTCATTGTATGTCATACTCAACTTACAGGTCAACGAGAAAGTAAACACATACTTTTACTGTTGACACGCCTGCACCGGTATATTCAGATAAATTATCGGCAACTGTGACATTTTTAACAATAGAACTACTGGGAGCAGTAGTCGATTGCCGAGAAACGTGATCTAGCACTTCATAGCTGCCGTTCCCACATGAAAGAGAATAGGTGGGATACATATTTGTAGCATCTATTAATTCAATATCCTCTCCAATCTCAGAGTCATAAGCAGGTACAGTATATGAGTAGTTATCCGAAGTATAAGCAGGCTGACTCATTTCAACATAAGAACCATCAGTTGAGTGATCGGAACCAGATTGATCAAACACAGACGACTGACTAAATTATTACATATCTGTATAAATTATATATGTACAGTCCGTATATATATATATATATATATATATATATAT
>KN716168.1:55956-87085 GCA_000816705.1 Dictyocaulus viviparus
TACATATATATACGCACATACACATATGTATATACAGACTAGAATATATCGGTTTGAAAACAGGTTATGAATATGTATCCAATTACAAGACAGGATAAGATAATTGTTGGTGTTCATCAATCCCTTGTGATGGGATTCGCCAACGCATTCGTGTCCAATGTGATATCCCAGAGGTGGTTGAATGCGTGTCTGGTCTACACAGTGACTTGAGTTGACCACTCTTCACCAATTCAGTGCAGTTATCTTACCCAGATTTTTTTGGTACCAATTTACCGACTCCGGAGGAATGGCAAGTTTGGTAGGCCTGGGGGAGGACACGAACTGATTCGGGAAGGCGTTTCACTGCGGCACCTCCACCACTGAGTCACTGAGCACCACAACCCCATTACTTGGATTAATCCAAGGATATCAAAAGGAAGGATTTTGTATATAATTTTTGAAATTCAATAATTTATTCGCAAAACGTATATGTTTGTATTTGGACACGTGCTACTTTTCATTCTCTTGCGTGCGGCTTGAGAAAAATTATAAGGGAAACAAGCGATTCAAAGCAAGTTAAAAATTCAGAAATAAACAACTAAAGACAAAATCCAAACTATTTATCTCCTTGTGAACCGTCTCGAATGACGTACTGTACAGATTTATTTGATCTTACTCTTGACTCCCAATCTGACATTTCACCTAAAACGTAATAACATTTGCATAGACTTTAGACATTTAAAAAAGGTTCAACGAATTTTCAATGCCTTCTTAGAAGATTTATAAGGTGGAATGCAAAATATGTAGGACGCAATTAAACAGTATATTATTACTAACATGGGATGGTAAAGAAGCAGAGAAATAAATACAACATGTAATTGAGTATGGAACGTTTCTAATACGTAATTTTCCGTGTAACACATGTAAAAATAATGTGAAGAAATACTGACCGCCAAGTATCTTAGGTATATAACCACGAAGGGCAGGAGGGATGAATTCATCAATATGCTCAACCATATCAGGATTTAGTGAATTATGTTCTAATCCATACGAATATCCAAGACGTTTTAAAGCCTTAAAAACTCACATTAGTTTTACCGCATCATATTTTCAATCCTACCAAGTGTGAGTGAACCCTCAAATCTAAGAAATTAGCACAAAATTTCTTATTATTTAGTTACAAAAATAATAAGTATTACATCGTACTTCAAAATCATCATGAACCTCAAATGACTGATCGAAGTGAAAAAGATATTCTGATCTGTCTCCAGATACGGCGCAATCCACGGTTGTACTATAATGTTGAAGCAATGTTCAGTGATTGCTGAGTATAAAAAATAATAAGTAAGTAGGGAGTGGAATTGCAATTGTTTCACTAGATTCACTATAAACACTTAGACGAAGGTATCACAGTTGTTGTCGCCAGCACTGAGTGCGCAAAAAAAAGAACAATATGGAATGTGGATTGCTGAGATGAAAGAATAGATAGTAATTAAATTCTCACCCTTTTGAAGTATTTACGATAACAAAAGGGAGGTAGAGAATAGAGTTTTCCGGTGGACGTGCATTAAGCCTATAATCACATTGTACGAGCTAAAAGGCATTACCTGTTCAAATCTAATTCTTACACCACCTACCAGAGGATAAATGGTTGAACATTACCTCTCCATTTCCCGATTTTTCCAAACTAAACTTTTATAAGCAACAAGCTGGACCACAAGTTCCTGTATGGTTTCCTTCTTAATGCGAATCCTTTCACTGAACTTTGCCTGAAATTAAAATACCATTTTCAAATTATGCTATTGGAGGAACATGACACATACTCTTTCTTCCTCAAGGCGTTTTATTTCGCCTGCTTTGGTGGCTGGCAAACCAACCCAATCGATGTCCTGAAAAGCTTCCACTACAAATCTAATCAAACAACATGACAATAAGCAAACCTTTTTTCGTTTGCAAATAATATTCATAGCGAGCAAAACATTAAGCGCATCATAAACACGACGTCGAATATTTTTTTTGATCGAATTTTTGTCTTTCCTGTAACCATGAAACGCTGATTATTAAAATATAAAGCTAGAATGTAGAACTCACCAAGAACTCTTCGGAGTGCATATTATTAGCAGCAAAATATTCTGCAACCAACTCATCAGCAACCTGAAAATGTTTAAAATTACTTGAGAAAAATTTTAATTGTTAACCTAGTAGTGAAATCTCTAGAAATTGACCTGATTATAATTTGTTCGGCCTTTTTCCTTAACTTTCTCACATACTTTAGTAGAAAAGTGGCGCAAACCCATCGATTTATCAACAAATTGCCTATGATCTAATGGGAGATCGCAACCAAGCAAATCATTAGACCTTAATAAAAATTGTTTCAAGCTACAAAGAAGTAGAGCCACGTTTCTGAATGCTAGAAAACATCACCTAAAACATGGCGCAACACGAACATCTGGATATTTGGAATAAACGGCATTCTGTGGATGTCGCCGCATTGCGGCAGCGGTTCGAATGGGCTGATAGGCACTTCCCTTCAAAAAAAAATAGAGATTTCAAATCTAATATTTGAAAAACTGAGAGAGAAAATTAAATTTCGTAATTTTCTCAAAGCCAAATGTCACCTATCACGAATAGTTCATAAGCATATGAGATTACACACAGTAAGTTCGCATTAGTACAGATTTTATTATAGCAGTGAAAGATGGAAAGGCAGAAAATGAGTATCACTGAAATTTTCTTCACTTAACTGCGAAATCTTCTTTACTTAACTAACTTAACATAACGTCTTAAAAAACAGGAACACATAGCTAGCTCCGAATCTAGAAAATTTCACGGAGAAAAATCAAGCATGTTGTACCTACATGCACGAGTAATGTACCAAATAATGATATAAAAGAATATAATATGCCTTGCCATCTCGTTGTGTTGCGAAATATTCGGCTTTGCTTTGTAATCTTTTTAAAGAAGTATTATCGAAAAATCTATGCAAATGTCAACAAATATTTAGAAAACATGTTACCTCATCCTTGACCATTCCTTGGACGAATCTAAAGTCAGTTTTTTGCCCCGTTATATCACTCATACCCAAGAGTTTCCTTAAATGAGAAACATTCAATGAGTAAATGACATTAGATCATACTACGGGACCTATTGATGAATAGCTCTAATGCTAAAATATGGTTGTGCAATATCAGAATTACTGGAAAATCGGTAAAAGCATAAAATTGTAATGATGTCCTACATTAACACCATTAAGTGATATTCCTCGGCTATTATCGCCACATTGAGAACAAATGTTCCAAGAGAACAGTCATTTGACTGCATCAATTTCGCGCATTTGATCAAATTAAGACTAGATGAAAACTCGTCCCTATTTCACGCCCACTCACATCAGGCAAAGTATTGGGTGGTCATTATACTCGGTACCGGTATAGAAACGACTGAACTGTCGTAGGTCTTCATGGTATTCTGTGTTGATTATGCTTCATGTAATGATTTTGGCCATAAGGGTTGTAGTGGTATTACATCGCGTTCAGTGATTCTTTTCTTCCGTGCATGTTAATATTGGGATTACTCGATTTCTTGGTAGTACTACATGCATTTCTTCTCTCTTCTTATTCCCGTTTGTTTCCCTTTTATGCATCATTAAGTTGTAATACTGCTTGATGATCCTCCCAAGATATTGAATTCTGTAGCGTAGAGATAATATATAATTTTTGTATTCAGGGTGATTTCTAGAGTCCAAAATGGGATTCTGATTAAAGTAATGACCCAAATGATTGCATCTAACATGGTTCTATGTTTCATTAAGCTGCCCCGTATGCCACTCATTTAGTGGAATAGTAGTGGTTGGAGCTGTGTATTTAACAAGTTATCCACTCAGATATTGTCCATTTGGAGTTGTGACACATGACTCCTTTAATTATTATGCTGTCAACTGTCTGCCGTTCTACTAGGAACATCATTTTATCGACCATAGCGTAAACTTACACCACCCATAGCAATAGATTTCGGTATTTTATACGAAAATCCATGGTTTCTATCCTGAACTTGAATATGTGAATTTAATTACCATGGTGGAGAAGAACGTGGATGCGTGGAACTTTAAGAGATTGCCGTGATAGGAAGTTCCATGTGGCAGTGGCGGGAGGCGACAAGGCATAGAGCGAAGAAAGACAACACTGTCGCCTGCTCAACATTGTATTTTATGCTTTAAAGATTTGTGTGTTGAGAATTGTAGCCGGTTCTCCATATTGAACGGTAGGTTCTCGGGAAGGTTCAATGCGTTTTTTGATTAAAACAACCGAACACAAATTTTTCTTACCGCCAATAAACTTTATTCAATAATATGATTGCCATTATTACTATTAACTTCTTTCCGACACAAGGATGATTCATATATCCCATTTTGGCAAAATGCTTTATCTTCTGATACAAAAAATTGACCAGTTCTTGTTTTATATTTTCTTCATGTTTGGATTTTTTCCAAAAAAAAAAAAAACAATTTCGTAAGGACAAAAACTGAAGTGTGATGTTCATGGTTTCGTCCGTGATCTACTTTTCGTTCTCTGTAATCATTCGCTTAAAAAATCCCTAAATTTCGAGTTAGCAGAAAGGATGCATATGGACGAATTTATCATTCAAATTCTTCTGAAGTGATTCATGTAGAACCCATCTTGAATATTTTTACACCAACCATATCTTCTGAATATGGTCTGAAATAATTTGCTTATATGAATAAAGACCTTCTGCAATTGCCATGCTACGTTATTATATATAGAATAAGTGGTAATAATGAAGAGCCAAACATGTGCCCAATAAACATGTCTTTACGTGTTGAGAATTGTTGTCATAATAACGGACAAAACTTCCGCTAGACCTGATATATGACTGCATGTCAAACACTCTATTACAGTTTGCTTTCTCCACTTCGAAGTTGATGCATGAATCTGCTTAGCGCATGATTCTTTGATTTTATGCCTTAATTTCAATGCCTGTTGTACTTGTGAGTACTTCATATCATAATGGTTACACAGGTGATATGGAGTTGACGTTGTGGTCCTCGAGTGCGACTAATCTCAAACTTGGTTTATTGATCCGTACGCTTTACCTCTTATGATGTGTGTTTCTTTGTGGGAACAGAACTGACCGCATAGGTGTCACTCCGATTGGGATGTCCGGATCGATCAGTTCGTGGCCGCCTCAAGGGCAATCAAGCCCGCCATTTCTCTGGGTCGGTAAATTAGAAATTGGGTAAGATAACTAGCATCGACTTGGTGAAGAGTCAACTAAAATTGCTGTATAGACCAGGCTCGCATTCGACCACCTCCGTTATATCAGGTTGAACACGAATGCGTAGACGCATCCCGCCACAAGGGATTGATCAACGCCAACAGTTATCCTATATTATCTTGATGTTTCGAATATCTTTATTTGGTTTTCCTATTGATTGCTTTTTGTTTTTATTGTTTGCAGTCGGTGTATCAGTTAGTCGACTTGTCGGTTTCCGTACTTTTCCTTTAGATATAACTATCACTATTGTGTACACTTCCCGTGGTTCAATTTATTTCTTGACGGTACTTCTTCTTCTCTTTGCAGAGCGTTTAGCAATTAGGTTGTTTTTAGAAAGTCATCTATTTTATGTGATTGTGTTTTATGCTCAAAAGCTCCCAAAGCGGTGCTTCATCAGGAAAATTGATTGTTTTTCTGCAATTTCCTCAACTTTATTGGATGTCTCTCACTTGGTGGTATTGGTGCGTAAGTGCTCCACTATAGTTAGTTGTCTACACTAATTCAACAGCGCTAAAGTTGGATTGAACACTGATTATTGCTTGTTGCACTTTGGTTTATTGTGCTCGGACCTATTCCTTCCAATCTTCTTCGTGAAACGGCTGGAGTGGGTTTGAAACAACATGTTTGTCTTTATGCAAGTTCGTCATGCATCATGCATTTTAATCATGCAAGTTGATCAATAAGCGTTGCTTTATTTATTTATTTTTTTTTGAAGATTTTTTGATGTGACGAAAGTGTGGTTGGCTTTCTAAGAATGTTGTCAATGTGTTCTTTTTAAAATCTACTTTTATCATTTTTCAATAGCGATAATGATTTGTATAGTGTAGCAAATATTTTTAGTGCCTGTGAATGATTGTGGACGTAATTGGCTAGTCGTGTAGAACTTGAGCGTTTTTAGATGAATCAAGTCGTACCTGTAAGGGCGTAGATTTAGCTCGTTAATAAGGCCATGCGCCTAAATTTGCGCTTGTCGTTCATCGTTGTAGAGCTCTTCTTATTTCGCCATGCCATGAGTGTATTATAATTTTTCCTATTTGTGAGTATGTAATTTGTTGATTTTATGACGGCCTTTTGTTTTGCAGAAGACGTCACTGTAGGCTCAAACTTCGGTGGTTAAACCAAACTATAACTTCAAACTATAAATGAAACATCAGTATAAAGTATAAACATTAGTGCATACAGTATAATAAAAAATAACTATGGACTTTGTAATGTCAGTAAATAATGAACTACGCGAGGTTCAGAAATAGATGAAGGGAAGAAACTGAGTTGCAGTGCACAGTGAAAGTAACAGTACTTATACATCTTTGGTAGACGAAGATTATAATAACGTTTAGATTGTACACGTAATCAGGACAAAACCTCCGATGTATCATTATATTGAGGGGTGGTTTATTATTGGTGAATTGATGGGAAGTAGCAAGAATTGCTACACGCTATGAAGACTGTTTCTATCTTTGTACATACAATGCCAGAACAGTTTCATCAGACGCCGATCTCTATGCTCTTCTTGAAGCTACGAAACGCATAAAATTTCACGTGACAGCTTCACAGGAAACCAAGAGCGGCAAAACCGACATAAGACAACTCAATGAATTTACACTTGTTATTTGTGGAGAGAAGGTCCCCATACGAAATGTCGGTGGCGTCGGCTTTGTCGTACAGTCATCCGTCGTCCATCTCGTCAACTCCTATGAGATCCTATCTCCTCGTTTGGCCATACTCCGTTTCCAAGCACGGCGTCATAAGAAAATCAGCATAATCAATTTCTACTCACCAATTGGTGCAGCAAATGAGACCGATTTAGACGCGTTTCACGAGAAGTTAAAAAAGTTATCCGAAACGAAAAATCCCTCCACAAATTCGTTTTCGAGACGTCAACGCGAGAATGGGAACGATGGACGAATAGCACTATAGGATCGGAAAGTTTGAATTAGGAGATCGAAACGAAAATGGAGAACGTCTTGCGGCACTCTTGTCCGCAGCACGCCTCTTCCATGGAAACTCATTCATTGTGACGAAAGAACATCCGATGGACATGGGAGTCGCCAAAATTAACGACCCACGCGGAGATCGATCGTATTCTAACAGAAGATGGTGTCTCCTAGATACGTCGATAATACTATCCTTCTGCATTGGATCTGATTACCGCTTTTTTTGTGCGGAGATTCGTTTCAAAAAAAAAACCTTCAAAACTAAGGAAGAGAATCTGCCATCGCACGAAAAGAAGTTGTTTATGACGGAAACGTTCTCAACGATATCTTTATCATATGTGACTGGCAGATGAAGGATGACCCGTTTAAAGACTATGAGTTGCTTATGAAAGGATTGCAAAAATGTACCAAATATACTTCAATCTCTCAATTAAGAAGATCACAAAGCATTTCTGCTGCAACCAAAGAAATGCTCGGAACTAAGAGAAGAAGTCGAAATTGCTAGATCTAACTGCAACCCATCTGACACGGCTGGTAATCAATGCAAACTGTAAGAGATCGTTGCAAGAAGATTTAAGACGGTACAAACGTGAAAGACTACTGGAAGCAGCTCAAAAACAAACTAGTCTGAAGAAATGTCGTCGAGACCTTCCTGATTACCGTGTACCTCTGTTAGCTTTGTTAAACCAAGACGGGATACCAACTAGTTCCTGCCGTGATATGGAATTCATGACGGAAAAGTCTATACCAACTTTTTCGTTCCATGATTTCATTGGCAGATCATCAAATACCCTCTGGAGGTGAACCACTACGAATTCCCTTATCTGAAGTTCGAAATGCTATAGAAAGCATGAAAAATGGCACAGCTCCTGGACCAGACAAGATAAACGTCGTCTTTCTTCGAGCTGGTGGCCACAAACTACATGCACTTCTGGCACGCCATATGACAAGATATCTTCAAAATGAACAGAAACCAGATAAGTGGAGAACTTCGCGCACGGAAATTCTACACAAAAGGGGGATCTAAGGAATATTCAAAATTACCGTCCGATTTGATCGTTGAGCGTACTCTACAAGCTCTGTAATGAAGATTATCCTATTACACATAACAACAACATTGGATGAGGCCCAACCTGTAGAACAAGTAGGATTTCGCAAAAGATTCTGCTGCATGGACCACATTTAAATGGTAGCAAGGGTTATAGAAGCCTGTCGAGAATACCACCTGCCTTTTGTTCTCATCTTCGTCGACTACAAAAAAGCATTCGACAGCGTCTAAATGAAAGCTGTGCCGTCAGTGCTTGTCGATCAAGGAGTGGAACCGTCCTATGTGAAAATTCTCGACGAATGTTTTTGAAATTGCACTACTTAAATGAAGCTTTTTGATCGAACCTTTACCATCCTTATAAAAAAGGGAATTCAACAAACAACACGATCTTGCCGAAGCTGTTTACTGCCACCCTACAATAGATAATGAGGTCGTTAGATTGGGATAAATGAGGTATACGTATCGATGGAAAATTCCTATCAAACCTTCGTTTTGCGGCCTATCATCCTATTTTCGTCGAGCACAAAGGAAGCAGAGATGATGTTGAAGGAACTGAACGAAATTAGGAAGAAGATAGGACTAGGAATAAATATGAAGAAGACCCAGTTCATGAAAAATCCCATGGTGTGATGGAAATGAAATAAAGATTGATCGTTTCGAAACCGAAGAAACCAAATTTCAGGTATACTTTGAGCGATCTATGAATATGGAGAACTACATGAGAGAAGAGCTAAGCAGAGTAAGGAGAGCAGCACGGAGTGTATTTGCACCTCTAAAAGAGGTCACCGAGCAATTAACAGACCCAAAAATACATGCTTACCTTTATGACTCTATAGTTTTCCTAGCGCTTTGCTACGCATCCGAGACTTCGGTTGATACCCCAACCACGTCAAGGATTTTAAGAACTACTCACAGAGCGCTTAAAAGAAGTCTTAAATATAATCGGCAAACATGACACCAAGCTGGACTCCGCACTAGTGACATCAGAAAATCTCGTCTGCAAGATCCAGAAAAAAGCGAAACATATATAGGCTGGTTATATAATGAAAAGAGAAGACGACAGGTGGACGAAAAGAGCTGTAAAGTGGTACACAACAGAATACAAACGTTCTTCTGGCGACCACCTGCAAGATGGGCAGACGTGTTGGAAGCAAACGTTTGAAAGCTGTACTCACAATTTAAAACGATTTCAGGATTAAGGAATGGGCCGCGCCAGTGTCGCCATGTACGCGGAAGACCACCATCATGGACGACAATCGCGTGAAAATGAAACAAATGGTAAGTTGCTAATAGGCCCGCACTAAGTGTGACTATGGACTATCTAAGTAAGTAATCCAAGATAAGATAAGCCTTGGTTTTGACCAAACACTGTTGCATATTGTGCCTAGGCATTCGGCTTCAACGTTATTTCATGGAAGCAGTTGAATGCGAATGTGGTCTATACAGTGAATTGAGTTGATCACACTTCACTGAGTAAATGCTAATTACTTCACCTATATTTTTTAATGACCATTCCACCGATCTCGCAGGATGGCGGCTTTGTAAGCGTGGGAGACGGTCGTGAATTGGATTCGAGCTTACGTGTTAATATGGCACCTCCGCCACTGTGCCACTGCTTTCTTAATATGTATAGCATGATTTCAAATATGCGACTTGTCACTATTTACTATTTACATATGATCTATAAGCAAAATAATTAACTTGAAAACTAAAGAAAAACGTTTCCAGGATCGGCCATCCTTTAACCTAGGCATTTGTAAAGTGAATATCTTGATTGTGACTTTGTTTAGCAATACTCGAGGTTGGTAAACAGTGTTTTACTGAAAAGACAATACAACACAGAAACAGGCTAACGTTTTAGCAGAATCGCCTTCATCAGAGCCTAAAAAATCTATGTCAGTTGTGTGGGGTATTCAACCAAATACTATCGTCAACCCTACAAAAGAAGAGCCCTGATCTAAAGTTAACCTTTAAATATGGCTTTCCTCTGTTTTTTGTGGAGACAACCGTTTATAAAGACAGCATAGAGATTAATGTCTAGTATTTAGTCAGACTATCAGCCTTATATATGGAGCTAGGTGATGTGTACCCACCAGGCACTCGTCTTTTCTGTTTCCAAAAACTTTCGCGCAAAGGATTTTGACTTTGAATTCAAAATCGACCTCGTTATACTTCTCAACCCTATGCGCACCTAGTGGGGTGTTTACCCTAAGTTTTGTTTTTCATCTAGGTGCTCTTTTATTCTAATACATAGGGGACGACCCGTTTTACCAATATATTCCTCAGCGCAAGTTTTGCATGAGATCAGGTATATTACACCTGACCTCATGCAATCACCGCTTTTACCATTTGGGCATATAATGCCCGCTTTCGTCATGCAGAGGCGGACGTACAGACGTTTGCGAATTAATTGGTGTTTAAGAGAATTTGGTGGGAATTCAATAAGCGTTACCAAATTCTCTAATTTTGCCCTTTTTAAGCATCGCTTAACAGCTATGCTTACTTCATCATATATAAAGGGTGAAATAAACGGGATTTTGTCTCCACTAGAGTTCTTGCCTAGGGGCTTGTCCTTCCTACAGCGCCTTTTGTTAGTGGTAGCTAAATCATAGAATTTGGAAGTGGCTATATCTTGCGCCAAGTTTCGCGATTCTGATCGTTCTGCTTCTCCTGTGCATACGTTGCAAGCTGCATGAAACATTTTTCTTATGAGTACTTTCTTCGTATGTAAAGGATGGGCAGACGAACAGTGGACTAGGATGTTTTTATTCCTTGGCTTGCGGTACCACTTGGTTGTGTAACCCTTGTCCAAATGACTCACTTGAACATTCAAAAATGGAAGCCACCCATTTTTCGGCTTTTCCCTGGTAAGTTTAATGTGCTCTGACTGTCCATTTAAGATTCCGAAACATTTGTCCATCTCTCCTTATGTGGAACAGATGACAAAACAATCGTCTATGTATCTACAGTAGAGCAATGGGGGGCGAAAACTGAAAATGAGGCTTCAATTTTAGACATGTAAGGAATAACTAGAATAAATACAAATAACAACAAAAAGAAATAGAAAGAACTTATCCCTACTTACCCTTTCCATCCCAACTTACCTCCCATTCGGATCCTTGTCCCATCGCCTTTGGAAGCACCTAAAATTAAAAATGAATAATTAAAATAAATACAAATAACAACAAAAAGAATTAGAAAGAACTTAACCCTACTTACCCTTTCCATCCAAACTTACCTCCCACTCGGATCCTTGTCCCATCGGCTTTGGAAGCACCTAAAATAGAAAACGAGTAGTTGTGCTGAGATGGCCGCAAAACTCGAGACATCAGGCGGGACTCGTACCCGCACTTATAGATATCCGGTCTGCCGTGCTTTCCACTACACCACCGAGGCCCTTCATCTGAGACCACTCAATGCTTTACTTATAGTAAGTGGGCACCATTATCAGCACTCGCCTGCTAATTTTTTAGGCTTCTGATGAAGGCGATTCTGCCGAAACGTTTGCCTGTCTCTGTGTTGTATTGTCTTTTCAATAAAACACTGTTTACCAACCTCGAGTATTTCTAAACAAAGTCACAATTAAGAAAAAAGAATACAAGAAACGAAACGGACCCCCATTTGTTACTTTAAAGGCTTTTCGCATTTCTAGATAAGAATCTATGCTTTTAATTCAAAGTCGATCTATGAAAAGCCTTCAATCCAAATATATACAGTAATCTGTTCTTTAACATCTTTATATCTATAGACGCCATGAATACAGATCCCTGCACGTAGTGCAGTTGCATAATATGAATAGGCGAATGCTCTCCAAACGGAGTGGCTAACTCTTGGGTGTTCATCTACAGTTCTACTTCATTTGTCGTCCTCTCTTTTCATTACGTTGCCAGTCCATCGATGCTTCGTTTTCAAAGCGTTTAAAAGACTTCGACGCGTATTTCTCCGTGTTTTGTAGACGAAGTGATTTTCGTAGGTCACTAAAAAAAGTTCAGCTTGTTGTTGTGGTTTCCCATTATATTTGAGGAGACTCCTTTCATGCGCACTGTGAGTAGTTTGTAGAATTTTTGACTTCATTGAGGTATCAATCTGATTCTTGGATGCGTAGCAAAGCGCTGGGAGAAATATGAAGTCGTTAAGGTGAGTGTGTATTTTTGGATCCGTTAATTGATTAGTGGAGGTCCTCTTTCAGAGGTCATACCACAGCATATGTAGCTTTCCATAAAAATTTTTTATGTCGTTTTTCAGTAGATCATTCAAGGTATACGTATGATTAGGTTTTCCGATTTAAAAAGCACCAATCTCAATCTCACTTTCATCACATCATGGGTTCTTCATCAATTGTGTCTCCTTATTTATTTGAAGTTCTATCCTTTACCCAAATTCGTTCAATTCGTTGGACATAGTCTCTACTTATTATTTATTCTTCGAAAATATGGTGAAGTCGTCTGCAAAACGAAGGTTTCACAAGAATTTTCAATCATTACAAATAACTCTTCTGTCACAATCTATCTAACGACTTCATTATCCATTGCAAGGGTGGCAGTGAATAACTTGACAAAATTGTGTCGCATCCTTGAACTTTTTTCTCAATGAGGATGCTAAGAATCCGCTCGTTGTGCAAATTCAATAATACTCGTCAAGAATTTCTACATAAGCCGCTTCTATTCCTTGATCGACAAGCGCTAACGGCGCAGCTCTCATCTTAGGTATCTTGTGACCACTCACTCAGAGGCAGTCAACATTTACCTCTTTTGACCCAGCAGCTGTACCACTTTTCATACTTTTTATCCCAATCGGAACTTCAGAGAAAAAAATTCGGACTGGTTTAAATCGGCAAAGTGTGATTCTGCCGTAAAATCGTAATAGTGAAAAGATAGGTATGAACGTTTCCCGTTATCAGTTATATCGGGAAGTATTCGGTATCCCATTTAGTGCTAATAGAGTAACACAGTTTCACGGAAGTTCCGACAACACTCCTTTAGACTGGTTCATTTCTGAGCTACTTCCAAAAATCCTTCTTGTTTCTAATGTTTCCAATCTGCAAAAAAAAAGTGGTGGGTGGTGAGATCTAGTGAATAAAGATAGCACTACCGTATCGAGAAGTTCGAAAATTCCATAGTCTGAAGTGCAGAGTACTGAGGTTAGAAGTTTGTTGGTGAAGCTGAAGCTTTTTCCTAGATTTCTGAAATAGCCCTACCTAGCCGTTCTCATGGTCATCACTGCAGATGACCACCAGCTTTCATGAATGAAAGAAATATATCTTCTGTGATTTTATTTCATCAATACAGTGACGATTTCTGATTTTTGATACGTTTGCTCTTGGCTAAGTTCCCATGTCGTATTGGAAAATTCTAGGGAATACCTTCCGGCCATGTTGGTTAACCATCTGGATGGAATCTTTTATATATTAGCTTTCTCGTTTCTTAATATTTTGCAATAATATAATGAATGGATTTGAATGAATCAAAAATTCAAAGATGACAGAACTTCTGTGAATAATTGAAATGTCATTTTGTGCGCTACGTGGTTTTGTCGGATGTGCCCACAAATGTCGTGCCGTGTTATTAGTGCATGTATTAGTGCTGTGTTGTGTTATTGAAGGGTAGCATTTGGAAAACTCATAGGATAAGTCTTGTCTGCATAAACTCTACACTAATTTATCAGCTCGTTAAACTTCTAACTGGATAAGCATGCGTTAATATCTGAAGTACGTCTGTTTCCTAATCCTTGTTCTCTTGATTCTGTCAAAAAATTCATGATTCCGTTTCTTTTGACCTACTTTGAAAACGATTTTTTTAAAATACTTCATTATATGTTTCTTTTAAAGCTCATTTTATTTGTTTCCGTTGTGTAAGAGCAAAGTATAACAATTTTTTGTCAGATTTTATGGATTAGATATTCGTAGCTCAAAACAACAATTCCGACAAATTCCTTGATTCGCTAATCTAATTTGAAAAAGGCAAAAAGTGCATCTTCTAGAATAATCAAAAAAAAACACAGTTACAAAGTATCGCTGACTTGGTTGCCCAATTCACTGCAATGTGGTGTACAGCATCATCTTCTACACTAATTAGCGAGGATCTGCCTAGTATACGAAGCTACACGCCACTTCTTGAAAACCTGTATGCTTTTCAAGAGAAAACAACACTGACGACTTCAGTGACGTGGTGCTGATCTAAGCCATCATGCCGTTGAGAGTACAAGTGTAGGGAAGTGGTAGAAAGTGCTACAGTGATATGCAAATGTGCGGTCGTACCAGGCATACCAAAGCTTGCCGTCAATTCGGGGTCTGCAGGTTGGGACTTTGTATTCTGCTTAATGTGGTATTGAAAGTACCGTGAAATTAAATAAACAAATATAATAATACACACGATCGAGCGTTTTCTACGATATGCGCTCAGAAATGGTGTAGAGGAGAGCGCTATAGTACAGGTCTCATTAAACACCTCGAGAGTTGTGTCGCTGCACGAATTTTTCACCACACTTTTGCCATGTTTAAGATAAATAATTTTGTAAATAATATTAAATTTTTGTAATTCTTAATCACTCATAGCTGTGCAGCTGAACCAAGCGGTCTTTGAAATGTTTCAATGTGGCTTTTTTGTGTGAAGATCTACATGAAGAAGTGAACAATTTGATCGCTTCCCAAAACTTCACATATTAAATGCACTAATTATGCACAATAATTTTTCTGTCCCGTTGAGTGCCATTTTTATGGTTTTGTAAAGTACAGAGGTTTGAGCATATTAATTAGTTTGGTATCATGTTTTACGACGAATGAATGATATGAAGGTTTCCGTTTGTTTTGAGTTTTCTTCCCGAAGACCATAGATGAGGCTGAAGTGATCACATTCCCGGAATTCCTAAAAAACAACACATACAGTTTGTTAAGTTATGAGTCACTACAGGCCCTTCGTGACGGTTCGGCCTTCAACGTTATTGAAGTGCAAATGTTTTGTGGTCTATGTCACGTCTAATATAAACTTAGAAATCGGAAATTATTATGTGACACGGCAAAAAGGGTAGGTTAAAGACTGTTTTTCGGATTTATATTTTTATTTCTGCTCATTTTTACCTCTGTTCTCCTCGGTTTATAGACGATCCGGACAAAATGCGGATTTGCTTAGAATCGGTTCTGATTTATTAGGTCCACCGGGATGTTCTGTGCGTTTCTATTACAGCAGTTTTCGACACGCATGAACTTGTCAATTCTGCGCACGTTCTACTTCTATTTCTATCGCTTAGAGAATACATACTGTAGCAAATTGACTGAAACAAAGTTGATTCAAATCAGTGTTAAATGTGAAGAGATAGCATACTCATGGCTGCTGATGAAATTCACTAACGCCATGGTATTTCATACGAATTTGAATGAGGAACTACTAATAACTAACTAAGAAATACTACGGAAGCATGTAGAAATTCATTGAAAGTGCTTCGTTAAAATGCAATTCAACATGGGATATGCAGAAGGTGGTTTGGAAAACTCGAAAAAAAAACTTGATCTGATCTTTCTGATAAACCACTTTCTGGGAGATCGTGTATCATACATATCGGAGCAAGATCCTTCTATGACAACATTGTAAATCGCAGAAAGATTTTGTTCAGTTCATCAACCACTTCAGATTATATTTGGGAGGTAGGGTTGATGTGAAAATATCAAAGATGGGTTCTACATGAGTTAATTCAAGAGTATGATTGTGTATGATCGAGTCGTCATATGCACATTTCTGCAAGTACATTGCGTTCAAGAACCAATACATAACGGGCCTCTAAACCTAAACGAAAATCTCAATTCGGAGAAGTGTTCTTAGCAGCTGGATAATTTGAACACATGAGTCTAAAAAAAGATGCTGGTGATGTTCAATAGTGCAAACATCATACTGTAACATGATAATGCCAAGTCACCCGCTGCTTTGGAGACTTATCACTTGTTTTTGCTCTTACAAAATTTTTAAAGGGTTAAAAGCTTAAAATAAAGATTTCAAATGAGCACTGGGTAGACTTTTCGCGCAGAAAGATGAAACATTTCCCAAAAATATAATACACAAATTGTCTTAACCTTCGCAAGATGTCGGTAATAATAATGGCAATTATATGATTAAATAAAGTTTCTCGACGACGAGAGGAATTTTCACATTGCTTCATTCCGAAAACGGACAGAACTTCCCAGTAGATCTTATATAATAATATGTTTGACACCTTTAAAGCTTGAAGCGCAGAAAATCGAAGTAGGTTTCATCGAGTTAAAAAAGCGAGTAAAATAAAATTACGTGGTACTCGACTGAAATACCGGCATCTCTCGTTGCCTCCAATATTGATCTGTTTTGCTCTACGATCTTTGGTGCGTCCTTGAACAATCGTGAAGTAGTTTTTAATGATTCATTTCATGATTGTCGCTTTTCTACTTCATATTAGACATCTAACTATAATAGCTATAATAACACATAATGGTATAGCGTTGAATATAAATCATTAGAGTTTCTGAAAAAGGATCAGTACGCATATTGTCACTAATCTATTTCCTTAAGGCTGTGAGTTTTGCTTTTGAGGTGGACAAAATTTAAAACGAGTAATCTCGCAACTGATTTAATTTTTTGAATCTTTGTCCACTTGCCTTTAAAGCAACTAGCATTTGCACTCGAATTCCTGTACCAACCAACTCCGATGCACTGCATGAATTTATTTCAGCCTCTTCAATGGTCAAGCTGCAACGCTATCGATATTGAGAAGAAGTGAAAAAGAATAAGATTCTAGCTTTTAAACGAACCCAATAGCCATACCAATTTCACATATAGGCAAATCTCGTAGGTCAAAGATGCCTGCGAAAAGGACCAGTTTCTGTATACGATGACACCGCAAATGACTGTAGACTGAAGGTAAGCTGATGATAAGAGACAAAGTCACTAATGTCATGGCTGTAATTTCGTTTAGTACAGTGCCAGAGCGCACATGTTAAACAATAAAGATGAGTGTCTCGTATTCATGCATGGCTTGAACACCATGTACGTGGTTGATCTTCTAACTTCATTCACCAAACTTCAGTCTCTACGCTGTCTATGTAAGCGAGTGCCTCCACAGTGGAGGAAGTCTACTTTGAAGGGGGAGTATTTGATATTAGATGTGTTTGATTGAGTGTTCAAAATTTAGGTTGGTGATTTTTTTTTGCATATATAGCGATAGTGTTTCATAGAATGAAGCGTACATATGACAAGCTCATTAGGTTTAGAAGTAGGCAATTTTGCCAGAACGTTAACCTGTGTTTGCGTTGTGTTGTGCCTTCAGAAAGGAGCTATAGCCCAAGCTCGAATATTGCTAAAGAAAATTACAATCAAGATATTCAAGAGGATAGCTGGTTTTGAAAGTCACGAGTAGTTTTAGAATCGATGAAACGTTTCTGTTTGATTTGTACATATCACATGCTATAGCTCCTTTTTGCTTAAACTTCCTTCTTCATGAATATTCCAGCACTCTTGCCTTTTACAAGTCTTTCTAATATCTGCATACAGAAAATTTCTCAACATAGACTCAAAATTAGAAATTTTTACTATTTTTCTTGAAAATAATCTGTCAGCATTGCAGATAATGGCTCTGCAGTGAGTTTACGACCTTCAATGTGGCTGGGAAGCCTTCCTAGAATTTTCTTTTGACATGGAAATCCAACCAGCAGTAAACCTATCAGTAATCGCCACCGTTTCGAGGATGCATAGTCACAATAGAGAGAGCATTTTGGATTCATAAAGGTTGCTAGCTGCCTGTGATAAAGATCATATGAGTGCTTAAGCAGGGCTATTTCAGAAAACTAGTAATTAAAGCTAAACGAGCAAAACTTCGTCGCGCGAATGTCACTATGTACGCAGAAGACCACCACCATGTACGACAGTGTCGCGTGAAGGAAACAATTGTAAGATTAATGTGGCGTGCACCGCGCGTGAAGATTGGCCATTTAAGAATTCAAGTGAAGAAAAACAAAAAATTTGGCAGATATATTTTGTAAAGAGCATGGAATCTATGAATAGTAGTAATAGAATTGGTGAATTTGCTAATTGTGAAATCATCGGACATTTCTCCATCATTAATAACAATTTAATATTGGTTAATCTTTCATAATATTTCTATTTATTCTCTATCAACTATGATGGTTAAGACAGTATTCTCATACACCTAATGATACTGAGTTATTCGCTAAACTTGGGACCTTAGTCGAGACTCGAACCCGCATCTATAGATGTCCGGCTTAATGTGTTACGAATTACACTACCGAGATTTCCAGTTCCGGTTAACTCAGCATCATTGATCGTAATTTATCGTTCAGTCTGGCGTCAACCATTCTACTACTTCTAATTCCCAAGAACTTCCATCTAACTCATAAATGTAGCATTTTATAAACGTAATGTGTGCCGTCAGTAGAAATTTCAGATGGTTGTTTGTGCACATTATAAGAGTGGATTATAACCAAGTCCATAACATTACATCGCGTAAATTACCACCGAGAATTCTCTAGCCACTTTGGTAGTCTGCTAATAACATTCGCATTGCGATAAACTTTCTAAGAACGATGTTCATGTTAACGATTAATGTTTTAACGATGTTAAATTTTTTAACGACATTAACGATGTTTTTAATGATTCCCATGTTTATATTTCCAGTTAGTTATCCTTACAGAGACAGTACAAGCAATATTCTGTTGTACAAGATCGACCTTCATTAAAGAAAGCGGATCTTCAATATGGAAAATAGTAGCTATCTACTGAGTTTCCAAAAGACAAGACGTTGGCTTAAGGTTATCATTCTGTCCGTACCTGTGGTAATTTCAATTTATATGCTTGGAAAACCACTATTAGTAGCGGGGTCTGAAAGAAAATTTTAGCATGCCTCAATTAACAGCTATTAGTAACAATTTGGTCCTTGTATTTCAAGTCTAAGGTCCTCGCATTCTATCACAAATATATTGACACTTATTTTGCGGACACATCAATGTGTATAGGAAGTTTCTACCACACATTCAAGAAGGCAAAATTCTGTAACAATATAAGGGAAAAGTGCATGAGGAAAAACCTCTGGTTCATTTGTAATGAAATGACTCACGGTGTATGCTACCTTCGATTGTGTAGTCTCAACATAGCACTCATTGCTAGTAATGAGTGAACTCGATGTAGCTTATTTAAATTTAATGTATACATTGTAGTGAAACGAACCTTTAAAAGCTAGTTGTGCACCAGCTGAATGACCTGCTAGTGTAACATGGTCTACAGTCGAATATTTGGTGAGGAGAAACTGAACGAAGAAACAAACTTATTGACATAATCAGAGCTGAATGAATGGATTTGTATAGGGCTACGTTATAAACTACGAAAAATAGTAACACAAGTCAATTTGTCTGGAAAGGTTAAAACCACAAACCATATGCTAGAATTAAGGATTTCCGCAAACGTCATTCCATACAAAACAGAATGTCAGCATTGATTTACCAGTAGCTAGCAACTTGATAAATTAGCTATGGCGGATATTCGCAAACTACAGAAAGAAAGAGTCATAGGAAAATTAGTATACACTATTGTAACTCGCCAACTGGTGTATCAAATGAGCACAAATGAATCGTATTCTACAGTCTGTTCGAGAACTAATTCGAAACGAGAAATGTTATACAAATTGATTGCCAGAGACTTTTAAGCGAGAATGAGGTCGACGAATGAAAAAACAATAAGATCGGAAAGGTTGGATAAGGAAATTGAAATGATAATGAGGAACGCCTTGCGGTACTCTTGCCTACACGCCTTACCCACCTGAGCTCATTCTTTATGTACAAAAACATATCCCATGGACATTAGGGTCGTGAAACACAACGATCCACATGGAGATCGACCATTTTCTTACTAGCAGAGGATGTTGTCTTTTTGATACATTGGTAGTACCATCTTTCTTAACTGAATCGGCAGCTCAGTATCCCCGATGGAGAAGAAGTTTAACAAAGCGATACAACATTGCAATGGATAATGAAGTCGTTAGAAAGGAACCAAAAAGGCACTCGTGTCGATGGAGAATCCTTAAGAAATCTTCGTTCTGTGGATGACGTCATCTTATTTTCTACGAGTACAAAAGAAACATATATGACGTGGAATAGATTTAATAAAATTAGAAAAACGTTATGGTAAAAATAAACAAGAAAAATCTCATTTGATGAAATGTCCATAGTGTGATGGCAGATTGTCCTCACAGCAGATTCACCCTCTCAAGTTGTATTTACTACTCTCATTCAAACACGTCCAGTGTAATATCAAGACAAAGAATGAGTGGTGCATGTGCACAAGGAGATAGATTACTCTAATACTTATACTTATTCTATGTAAATGGTGATGAATACTATTATGTGCAATGGAGACAGATGTTAGTAAAATATTGTCATTAACGATTACAAAGATTTAATGCTTTAATGTTTGCTAATTTCTCGTCAGTTTGTCTTTCAAGTAGTATAGTGGTATATTTGCACAGAACACTTTTGTTCAAATACCGATAGGCGTGAGTGTAAATCGTACATCAACAGCCTTGGCAACCTGCAGTACTACTTGTGAGAGCGGACGAACACTGCTGGCAAATTCGTAACCGACCGCCGCCATTGCGATATCATGTTTTACTAGATTCACAGCCGCTGGACTCACCAATTTCCTGCTTCCTTCCTGGAAAACTCGCGAGTTACAATTTTCAGTAAATATTTTTTAAAGAAAAGTAAACAACAATAAGTCTATGAGAACCATTAAAAAAGTGAAAAACCATCAAAATTCAAAACCATCACTGTTATGAAATTGATAGTTGCACAGTTAATGTCTGCTGAAATTTCTACTAGAGGAGACTTGACACAAATTAGATAATTTAAGATAATTGTTGGCGTTGACCAATCCCTTGTGGTGGGATGCGCCCCCGCATTCATATTCAACTTGATATCGTGGAGGTGGTTGAATGCGTGCCTGGTTTATACATGACTTGAGTTGACCATTCTTCACCAAGTCAGTGCCAGTTATCTTACCCAGACTCCTCTGGTACCAATTTAGCGACCCCGGAGGGATGGCGGGCTTGGTAGGCCTGGGGGCGGCCACGAACTGAATCGGCCGGCGTGTTACTGCGGCACCTCCACCGCTGAGCCACTGCGCCCCCATGTTGGTTTGGTTTGACACAAATACGGTTTGTTAAAATTGCATTCTATAAATGTTTTCGATGTTGCATTAGCTAAACCTATTATTCTAACCAAATGAATCACCGTTAAATTTTTCGTAACAGCTTTACGAAAGAGCACGGACAGACAAACCGATGTGTGACAATTAAGCGAAGAAACATTTGGTATCCGTTGAGAGAGGATTCCTACACGAAGTGTTGGTAGCGAAAGTGTTTCCGTACGTCCATGTATTGCTCAAACCGTCGGCTTTTACAGGTCTCTATGTGATCTTTTATCCATTATTCGTTTATCGAACCACGGCGTCATAAGAAAGTCAGCATCATCAATTGCTACTCACCAACTGGCACGGCAGATGGCACAAATTAAAATTATTCTACATTCAACTCAAAAAGTAATTCGAAACTAAAGCACCTTTACAAACTCATAATCGGAAACTTTTAGGCGAGAATGGAGACCATGAACAAAAAAGAACCATAGGACCGAAAGGTTTTCATAAGACAATCGGAAAAAGTGCGAGACATCTTGCGACATTGTTGTCTACAAAATGACTCGCCTACCAAAGCTCATTTCAACATTTAGTCATAAGAAGTAGAAAGATTAAAAAGTTGCAAAGCTTTTGGACAGAATAGCACGGATACTAACCTGTAGCCATTTATTACATGCATTACTCCTACGTCATGTGACAAGCTGTCTTCAGAATGGAAAGATAATCGACCAGGGAGGGATCCCGCACACGATCACTTTATATAACAAATTTAGCCGATTAAATATTCATATTTATATGCCAATTGGTTTGTTGATAGTGCCGACCGGCCTTAAATGAGCTACATCTTGTCGCCCAGAAGAAAAACATTAGATGAGGTTTCACTTACTAGGATCTACATAAGAAAATACATACATCCTTCTGGACGACCACTTGCAAGATGAGCGGACATTTTTAGAAGAAACATCAAGAGTCTGTACTAATTCAGCTGCAAACGAATTCAAAACTACGGTGTCGATCATGCCGCTGTAACGATGTACGTAGAAGGTTACCATCATAAACTACAGTCGCGCTAGTAGAAAATAAAAGAAAGATAACTGATACTTGCGGTACATGTGATAACAGGTGTCAAAGTAACCAGATAGCTCTACCATGTATATTAGGTAAAAATATTGTAAATCCTATCACGTTTCGCCTCACAATAGACCATGATGTAAACATAGCTTTTGCTCGGCTCTGTACTAGTGAGTGACTCAGTCGAAATTATCATAATAGAGTCAAATAATCTCATAGAAAACCAATAGTTGTGAAACTCCTATAAACTGAATTCAGATTGAACAGTTACTGAAAATAGTAGTTCTAAGTCGAATATTTTTCAATGAAAATCAATTAATATTTATCATTTGCAGCGTCCTTACAAAATATTAAAGTTGTACAATTTTTTTGCTGTTCCAGCGCAGGAATCGTATCGTATACATAGCAAACTATTTGAATGGAAATCGTCTAGTAGAACTGCATTCATACCTCTTCAGTGCTGACACTCACAAAAATGAATGTTACGAGGTCTTCGTACAATCAGAACTCACCTGCCAAAATCCACCATGGATGAATATTACCAAGTGATTTTTCACTTCTCCCCAAATATCGATTTTACTCCTACTGTCTAACGTGTCGCCGGATTCCCTTTCTTCAGAGCCTATAAGGCTCACGTCAATTATGTGATCCATTTCATTAAATACTGCCGTAACGAATGGAATTTTCCTTGTTCTTTGCCTGGTTAGAAAAACATCACTGACCTTGGAATGATTGGGTATAATTTTTTTCGTAGGGTTGGTCTTCAGTATGAGTTGTTAATCTGAGATTATGACAAGTTTCTTCTCCTATACGGATATATTCGGCAATCACCTGAAGTTATGGATTCTAAGAAACAAATTGGTTCCACTTGGATCACATCCAATTAATAATTGTGAAATCGAGGATAGTATGAGTGTAAAACAATAGAATATTCAATATGACCAAGGTATTAGAGTTGAACTTGACTGTTTATGTTGTTTATTTACTAACCATTGATGGATCAGCACCTGCCCAACGGCTGCACGAGTATAAATGCGTTATGGCCGGATTTGGATCCATTCGACACTTGAGACTTTTTTCACTCATTTTTCTAAATTACTGGTCAGTTTTTCTGAACACATGCATCACATATTAACAACGTTGGGGAACAATTGACATGAAAGTTACGTTTTTCATATAGACTATGAAAGAATTTCGGTGTGATAGCAGAGAAATTTCTATCGGAAATTTCCAATCGCAAACGATTTCGAGTGAAGATATGGAGCTGTGAAAGTTTACATCGGTTGTGATTCGTCTTCGTTTTCACCAAACAATCGTCAATAGTATTACAGTCATCCATTAATCACACTATTGGACTGAGTGACACTATCGCGAAATATTGATATGTATGGTGATAACGGCAGTTTATGGCTGTGATCACAAATTGATTACAGAGTACAGAAATCAGCAGAGCATTGAAAACATCGTGTTTTCTAAATGACCACCATATTATTGATTCATGTGGCTTTCTAGAATTTGTTAATGATTCCATTATTGTTGTTTATTCTATTGCCCATTTCGAATGTTCATTTGACAACATTCAACAGCACAGAGATTGTACTTCCTCGTAGAACGAGAGCATTGGAGTCATTCGTGGGGTGAAACGTATCTACTTTGATTGAATTTTGATATATTCGATGTTTTCATAGTATTCCTTCACTTCGTTTCTCATTCTGTACAAAAGCTGGAATCAGGTTCTTATAACAATTTCGAAAACAGTAATTTGGATCAACTACATTTCTCAGTATTGTAATTGAAGATCAGTTGAGCTGCCTGGTTCTACAAATAACTTTAAAGCTCGTTTATACATTCAGTATGAAATTTTGAAACAGTGAATGCAAAAAATTCGAAGAGTTGTCAACTTGGAACATGGTTCAAAACTGGAACTTTGTGGAACACTTTTAACATGTTGAAAAAATGGGGTGCAAATGGTTAAACGATGAAATGAGCATCAAATACAGGAAAAACTTTGTACCAGAAGTTGACGATGGAGACTAACGGTTACGTCTTTAAACTTCTACACACTTCATGTTCAAAAACAGCACAAAACAGTGACACATGTAGTGTAGATGTGCTACGGACGATTTTTATTTGTAGCTTTCATGGAGCATTAGCGATAATCTGAATTACCAACAGTCATGATTTAGCTTCACGTAACTAACGACTCTAATCAGACGTTTAAAATTGAAAAGACGTGGTCCAACACCGGCTTTGAGAATCTTTATCGCCTACGCTTCTACTTAAGACTACGATGAAGATGAAATCGAAGCAGCAAGCGAAGCAGCATTTTATATGGACTTGAAGAAGCTCTAAAGATAGGACCACACATTTTTACAAAGTCGTTGTTGTCGATTTTAACGCTAAAACTGAGTGTATAAGAACGCCTGAAGAACGTCACATTGAGACCCAGGTGGGGACGAGCTCGAATGGAATGAAAAGGGGACGGTTATTAGAGTTCATCATGACGAACAAGATGTTCGTGGTAATTCTCAATTTTAAAAACTACTATCCCTATGATGGATATGGGGGTGTCTTAATGGAAAGTGCCATAACGAAATAGACCACGCCGTAGTAAATAAATGGCTTTGCACATCGAATGTTGCTGTTGTCTCAATATTCTATAAGGGATACGACCGTTGCCTCCTTCGCGTTGAATTTTCTTAAAACGCAAAGGAGAAAAATCAGCAATTTTAACGAAACGAAATCCCAGAATGAAAACAGATTGAGACTTTTAGAACTCTTTAGCCAACTATTGAGAGGGTACCGCCCTCGACAACATTGACGAAGAATATGACCGGCTGATAAAGCACCTCCGCGATAGCGCAAAAAACGCCGAGAGTTCAATGAATTCCAAAAGACTTTTGCCTTCAAAAACTTCAAGAAGCTTGAGTTGATACGAAAACGTGGAGGAGCGGAAGCCACAGACAATTACAGACTGACATCCGAACTTCCCAGACGAAATCATTTCACTATCGAAATCCCCATGTTCTATAAAGACATCATGATTAACGTTAAAAGAGGTGTTCGACAACGCGATACTATTTCGCCAAAGTTGTTCACAGCCACTCTCAAGAGCATGCAAAAATTGTAATGGGACGATATGGGAGTGAAAATCGGCATTCCTCAACTTCACCACAGCAAAAGGAAACAAGCGGCTTGGAGAACATAGAACAGCATTGATGGCGTCATGAAGTGGACAAAGAATACGAAGTCCGTACAAAGCTCTTTTTGATACAACGGTTCTTCCTGCTTCAACGTATGCTTTAGAAAGTTGCATATTAGGAAAGCACGATGACGTTCATTGAGCTCAATACAGAGCTCTATCGATAGGGTAGTGCTTAGCGTTTCTCGCATCACACAAGTAAAGGAGCGAATACGAAGTTCGGATCTACATCAACGGTCGAAAATCAGATACGCAGCCGTGCACGCCAAGCTTTCGAAGATTAGGTGGGCCGGACACGTGATGCGCATGGATGATGACCGGTGGACACGAACCGTAAGTGATGGGATCCCACTGGACATCAAACGCACTGCAGGAAGACCACCAGCTCGATGGTCTGACCTCTTCACCATGGCCCTAGAAAGGGATTATGATGTCCAACGAATCCCTAGAGCAAAAAGAACTCACTGGAATGCCCTCGCGCGCGATAGGGAAAATGGAAGCTTTGCTGTTGCCCGCTCGACTTAGTCGACGGGAATCCAGGTGATCAGCTTTAATCTTGATCATCATCAATAATTAGGACATTCCATTCTCATCGATCTTTCCAAGAACGACCAGTGCATTCATTTTGCTATAGATATTCAATAAATTTCTGATCCCTTACGCAGATTGGAAAATAGGATTTTCATTCTCACTTACGTGATATGGTAAACTCTTAACATTCCAACAATTTCCTTTCCATTGCATGTTGAATTCCACATCATTTTATGGTTGCATAATGTATTTAAAAATCGAAATCTATAATGAATATTCTCTTTAATAGTAATATTTTTTTACAAATTAAACAACATTTCATACTCCTACTTATATCTAGTACTCTCTTATCATTCATCTTGCATTGGCTTAAAGAATGTTTGGAACGTCTCATAATTGACACTGGCAGACGGTAGAACAGCAATCATCATTTGTCGGCTTCACCATGCTCTAACAGTTACACTTTCATCCTTGCTGTTTTCTGATCATTACAAACCTTAGAGTTTCTATTGTTGCTGTACAGCGTTTCATTGTATGTGATATGTTGAGAACCTCATGTTGTCACTTTAGATGTCATCATTCGAATAATCTTCCACTATTTAAACTGTAGATTCACTTGACGCTGCACTCTTTCATTACCTGCACCAGTCGATTCGTGGCAGTTGATGGTAGTCATCTTGTGCTCTTCGTCCCATGGTTTGGTTGTTGCTGATCGATCTTGTTTTTTCTTTTATTTTACGGAATAAAATAGAATTTGGTGAAATTAGTGAAAAGTAGTGAGCCATCATTAGTGAAAAGTATTTTTCCATTGTACACGCAGAAAAAAAAGCAATCTCTATGGCGTATTGTCTGCGTATTTGACAAACCGGGTACAATTGAATTCCCGTAATCTCAAGACTCTGCGACATTTTTAGAGGTCCTTCCACAATCTGATGTCATGACGGGAGGATTGAGAGCGCAACGCACTGGTGTTGGTTATTGGTGGTTGTACAGTGTGATCGTTATTGTATTCCTGACTTGACCTTACTAAAACATATCAGGCCTTTATGATCCCAATTAAACGGCAACAGTTTCTGCCACGGGTCTGGATCAGTCTTCCTACGGCTTGATTAGAAGACGATGTTACAGAAAATGAAAAAAATGTTAGAAATGAAAAACGCTTACGGATGATAAAGAAGCTGAGCGCGGATAATCATATCATGGATAGAAATAGTAATGAAGTCAAAGTAATGTAGAATCAGATTTACGAATATTACCAACTTTATGCTCAGTTAACAGGAAAATAAGTTCTTGAACGCCGTGGTAAATCTAGTCGCTCATTATAATTTCAAGATTTTATTTCAAGATTATTTCTTTGTTACAGAAGCACGATGAATGGTCGCTGAGCACAATACGACGCTCCACCAAAAAGGTGATGCTAGGCGTCTCTCGTATCACATAATTGAAAGAGGGCGATTCTGAGTTCTGACCAACTTCAGCGAATAAACATTAGAGTCGCAGCCGTATACCCATGCTATCTGAAAATCAGATAGGGTGAACACGTGATGGACATGATTGATGAACGGTGGACGCGAGCTGTATGTGATTGGATTCCTCTGGACAATAAACGCACCGCATGAAGATTACCAGCACAATGGTCAGACCTCGATAAGGAGGAATGGAAGCTCTACTTGTACCCGTTCTATACTGTAGATAATCATAGTGGATCGAGGTGATTCTGATAACAATCTCATAGCTTTTGTGACTGCAGCTGAAAGAACAATCAAAATAACGAAACCACCTACATTGTAATTGGGAATCAAGGGAAAATTCTCATAATAATTCTATTTTCACTTTTCTATGAGCTATTATAGGTGACAACGGTACTGTTTTTATATTCTTAATGATTCCCAGTCAATCGCTAAACTTGAAACCTCGCGCAGGACTGGAGCTCGCAACCACAGATGTCTGATCTGTTGTGCTACCGATTACACTATCAAGGCCTTCAATTTGCTACCATGAAGCCATTTAATTTGTACTAATTTATACATATATCAGAGTTGGTGTCAGCGATGAAACGGAGCGGACGTTTTGCGTACGATTCATCTCAAACATAAGTAATTAAACCTTTATCAAATAAAAATGAGTTACAACAATAATATACAAGAATGGAGGTTCGTTTGGGTGACACGATGGAGAAACGTTGAATGAACAAATAGAGAGAACAATCGGTAGCACAAACCGGACATCTGTAGAAACGAGTTCGAGTCCTGCCTGAAGTCTCATTTTCATGATTGACACAGATTGTGTAGCATGATTTAGACGAGTACATATCTTATTTATCATACCTATCATATTGGTAGAAAAATTAAATCATTATGAATGTCTGGTATGAGATCTTCTGAAGGCGGCAAACGGTGTATGAATTGGTATCCAATCACAACGAATTAGTGTTTCAATAACCAACATAAAATGAAAATCATTCATTCATTGATTGACGATATATATTTATTACGACGAAGAAAGTGTTGATCTATAGAATAATACAACGCTGACAAAGATTAGAAGAAGAAGCCAGCTTTTGAATTCCGACATGAAAGGCTGAAAAATAATCGTTCAGATTTCATGCATTTTCAAATTTTTAAAATTTCTCTATAGGGAATTTTTCAGTCAAGTTTGCGATTAATTTGATCACTATGAAATTGAGCACGTGCAAAATGCAGCTGGTGAATTCTGAGTTCTTTCGCAACATCGTTGGTCTACCTAGAAAATCTTTGTGAACGAAGGAAAGCTTACTTCCTCTTTATATGTAACTGTTTTCAAGCGGGATTTCGACACCGCTGAGCTCAAGCGCTGAAAAAAGCGGAAACAAATCATATATAATTGTTTATTTATCACTATAACAGTCAACAACACCAACCTTTGACTTGTTTTTGACTGAAGAAAGATCCACCTTGCATTTATCTGGTACTGACCGTGCTAAAATTTTTCTGTACTTTAGGTAAATTACACGAGAAACTAACAGAACAAACAGGACTGCAAATTTCTAAAGGTCAATGAAAAATGTTGTCTTGGAGTTAGACCTTCACCAAAAATTTATAATACCTAAAACATACGTTTCGAAGGAATTCCGGACTCTTAAAACACTATTTTTTTAAAGTATCTACAATGCTCAGTTGGGGCTCATCTTTTGTGCCATTCCTCCCCATGATGTAACGTTTAAATAAAGGTTACGTAAGCTCGTATAGGGTTTTTTTGAAAAAAAAGTTTTTTTAAGTTATCAATATCCTCCGAATCGCTATATTACCGTTGAAACAAATTCATAGAAAAAAAAATTTTATTTAAAATCTTTTGTTCAGCACTAAATTTGTCCTGCCAGATCTTCATGGAAAAACGCTACGCACTGATTGCTTCAACTTGATCAATCATACCATCTAACAACAATAACGGAAATGAAAATCTAAAAGAAAAAAGAAGCCAACACACCTTTTCTTTCATCAGTAACCGTCGAACTTAATTCATGGCAGGAATAAGACGCGGGTGTAAGGGGATTTCTATTGGTGTCTTTGAAATCAAACTTTACTTTTGCACGTTCATCTTCTTTCAAATAGTTGCCTCGATCGTGTGTAGAATTTTGTGGTAGCATCTTCGTTTTCACTTCATCATTATTAAATTGTAAAGCCTTTTCTTTGCAATCGTTCTTTAGCCGATTTGAGTAGTTTAATGAAGATATTTTAGATGCAGTAATTTCTTGCTTAGAGCTGAGAAGCTTAGGTAGTGGTTTTGATACGGCTCGAATTTCATCACCGGAATCTTGTTTTGCAGAAGACGATGACAATGTCAGACTTTTCGAGCTTATGTTTGAAGGGCTAGAACTAGGTTTAGTAGAACCTTGGTGTATCTTGCTCTTCTCCTCAAGCTTGTGAGTATTCTGTGACGCTTCTAGTTTTTTTGTTCCTAATTCGTTACAATAGACGTTTTGTGTGATCTCTTTTTCCTTTGATCGTTTCACAACGCTAAAAAAGTAAGATCTGTAAAGTGAAAAATTTAAAATATAACAATCTAGTATATTTAGTCTCGGAAAGGTGCAGTAGATATTGAAAACATCGCACTCTATCTACACTTGAATTTATTGTTGTATACTAAAAACAAACGAAAAAATGAATACTAAAACTTCATTGCAGTTTCGATAACATAGAAGATTCGTTGATCTTAGAGTTACTGAATCTTTTCCTACTTTGCCAATTTACATTTTCGTCATTTGTTTTTTTATCCCAACGTTACCTGGCGAGTTCATTATTTGGAATGAGGTCGGGTGGCAAATCTATGCGCCTCAGAGGTGGACTCTCTGTCGTACTACCCTGAAGACAAGAATGTCCTCTTTCTTCGACATAGTCAAATGCTATGAAACAAACCGATAACATTGTATGGCACGTGCAAGTGACAGGACAAGGCTCTACCAAATCATTCGTTTTTATCTGAACACATCTGGTTGTGAGAGACGTTGTTGTACTAATATTGAATTAATATAATTCATAGTTTTTCATGATAGAACGCTATAAAAAGTGCACGTGAGAAACATAAAAAACAACAACTGAAACCGATTGTATTTAAATTTGGAATGAGACATTTGATTGTTTTCAACGTTCCATAATTATCACACAAATTAGGGTTTTCCGTAACTTTCGACGTTCTTCATGGCTGCATTTTCACGCAGATGAATAGCAAAATTGCGACAACAATGCTTTATAAACAATGATTCGTGACGTACTGATGATTCGCCGTTCTTTAGTGTAGGAGGAAATTTTCGAGGCAACTTGTTCTGATTATCAAAGCGTGAGCCGATCCCGTTTATATTCTGGTTACTATATACTAAATTGATATATAATTGACAAAAGTGACATATGTCTATATATATATATATATATATATATATATA
>KN716168.1:120620-136908 GCA_000816705.1 Dictyocaulus viviparus
ATTATTTATTTTTTTATTTTTTAACTGCGCAAGCATGTAAGGTTTTGAAAAGAATTTATCACAATGCTATAACAATGCTAATAGTTAGTAAAGCAACCTAGCTATATTCTCATTCTCATATGGCATAAGTAATATCATGCATGTAATTTTAGACGGTCTGAAATTGAATGATGGAGTCATGAAATAAATCCATGCCCAAGTGCTGTTTGATACTATCTTATCCAAAAAAATGTCCTTCAGCTTATTTTCTTTTAAAACTAAGCCAGTCTTCATCATGAATAACACGGAACGTTTAGAGAAATTCGTTAGTTTAAGACAAGAAATGAATAATACTTACTCATCTAAGATGGCTTCAAGTTCAGTGACATCCTTGAAGAATTTTGCTGTTGGCCTCGTTTTCTAAGTGAAACAATTCTTTCCGTATATATTAGAAAGTTCACATACGTTAAAGTCGTTCAACTTACATTCTGAAAGATCTGTCGTCTGGTCCTGCAATTTTCGTCGGTTGCTCATCTGAAACACAAAAATTCAAGAATAGAAGCCATTTTTTTTTCGAATGGAGGATATAGTGATATCGATACCATGGTGATATTTTCGAAAGCTCAAACCTTCGAACACACTCTCTTTGTTGTATTTATCTATGTGAAATAAAGAGTGGAGCAACAACCTTCATGGTGTTATGTGATCGAGAAACAGGAATTCTTGCTGCATTCATTCGTTAGGTCATGGACAAAGTACCAAGCTATACGGTATAAAGCACGACACAAACTAGTTATAAGTCAGAAGCAGGCTGTGAGTTATTGGCAAAAATATTCGCAAGGTAAGAAGGATACAAAATGTTCTAGCTGATTTCGAGTCAGTCCTTATGAATAGAAAATTCATGTCTCTCCTAATAATCGATTCTCCTTCACATCTTCTAGGTCCTTCAATGGAAATCAGTGCTGTTTATTATTCAAAATCATAGAGGATAATCCCTTTGCGCAGCGAAAATTTGGATCCGTTTAACCTCGCTACTATCAAACAACGGGATTTCTAGAGTGATTCATATTTACATAATTACTGTAACAAGCGGTATAGGTTGAAACGAATAACATTAAACCAGGATTACAGACAAACTACATTTAATGGATTGAATAAAAAACGAAAATTGAATCAAAACTACAACAATAAAAACTTTTTTAATGAGATTGAACGTAGGCATCTGAAGCATTCAAAAACTGTGCACATTGTGAAAATGAATCACTCTATATGATCTATCGCTGCAATGAAAAGTCGATAGCAATATATTTGAATCGACCAGCATAATTCTGGAGATATCGGTTGTACAACGTAGTAAAACGATAGTGCTTCAACTACAGAAAAAATTTTAAATGAAAAATTAGTCGTCGTTTAGGAAAAGAAATTAGTAAAGAGAATGGATTAGCTGACGACGGAACAATGAGGAAGTTTTGAGATTGGAATATTTCAACGTGACCATTCTGATTGGTGTCTGGTGCGTGTTCGAGTGGCGATAGCACTTTGAATCCGATTTTTCCTTGTTTGTCAACGTATACGACAGCACCTTTGTTGTTCTGTACAGAATAAATTTTTAACAAGAAACAGTAGTTTTTGAAGATTAACGATATGACACCCACTGCTTCTGGTTGATATCTTGGTGCTGTGAAAATGGTAATTAGCTTTCGATTGCAAAAAAATCCGTATCCCGACATCATCATCTGTAATCGTATTACAGAAGTCTCAAGAATTTAGCTAGTGTTATGTTATCACAAACCTGATGAGCCCGAACAATTAAATCAACTTTTAATTTCTCACAACATTGTATGACAGCGTCTTCACCGAAAAATGTCGCGACACCTCGTACTGTGTTTGGTGCGTACCTGTACTTGGTGTAGATCAAAATAATCAAGGGATAAACTGGAATGGAATATCACAATAATACCCCTGAATGTTTAACATTGGATCAGCCCATAAAAGATCCATTGCTAATGGATTATTATTCGGTTCATCCATTGGTCGTGTAATCTAAAACACATGTAGATTTATTTTGAATTAGAGCTATTACCTGATAAGAAGGCACATTTTTGAATACATGAAATTGAGTCTAACATTGGGCTTTAACCGAGCTCAAGCTTGCTTGAATAAGCTTAAGCAGGAGGAGCTTATGCTTCAAACAGGAAACCCAAAACTACAGCGATTCTACAAACGTATCATTTGTGTGACTCCTGATTTATGTAATAATAAACTCTAAAGCTAACCGGAATGCTTTCAACTGCATGACTACCAATAAATGCGATTCGTCGTAAAGCTGTCGTATTACAAACGAGGAAAGCTAATCACCCTGCGGATATCATCGAGAGAATTGAGGTAAGCTGAAATTCCTCCATGCATACATAGAATTTTCTTCCCAACAAGACCAGCCAATGGCATCCATGAGAAAACTTCATTGAATCCCAACCATAATTTCTCTGCTTCATCCTAAATTTCAGTGTTGAATCTAATGAAGTTTATGTCAATTATTTTTCATACTTTTAAAGAATCAGGATCAACCTTTTCAAAGCGATCAAGAAGTTCGTCGTAAAATCCATAGACTCGGTTGATACCTTTGCACTCGTGATTACCTCGTAAAATCTGATACTAAAAACAAAGTGCTAAATTAAAAATCACGCTGGTAGCCTTTAATCTAGTTATAACGTACTCACTGCAATACAGTTATTCAAAAAAGCTTTGTCAATAAAACACAGAATAACGTACTGAGGTAGTCTAAATCCCTCAATTTTAATAGTCAACTACAACACTGAAGTGTATTAAGTCTATCGGACGTTTTATATTGGTTTCGAGTGAGTAGTGTTGAATCTCAAGCTTCAACAAGTTTACCTTCATATCAGCATAGCAATAAAACAATGATATAAATAGAAAAATACTAGTACAGACAGATAGATGGAGATGAAAAGAAAAACTTGGATAAATAGAACACTTCAGATGAGTTGACTATTTGCTTGTTTCTGTAGTAATAATGTCATCCTTCTGCCTTTCATTTTGCATACTTTTAGTCGAAGGCTTAATTAACCATGATTTGTTAATCTCCTGTAAGCCATCACAGTTGTGTTATGCGCCGTTTCGTTGTTTTTTGCTTTGCAGAAGACTTCTCTCCTCCATATTTTTAGGCTAGATGTGAAAATAGTGAAATCTTTCTTTACCAATTAGGTTGCACGATTTTTTAACACTTTTTTTGCTGATCTCATGCTTTTTTGAAAGTTCTACTGCTCTAAAATGGTTGTCCAGTGTTGTTTGTTGTTTTTATCAATTATGTCTTTTTCGTTTGCCGTATTTTGGCGTGAGGAAGGAATCGATGTCATATTCTGAATATAATAATGTAATGAATGTGTAGAGGTATATGGAAAGCGATGAGAAGAGGATGAGGTTACAATGAGCGCCTTAGAAAAATGTTTTGCGATCACCTGGTTTGCATTGACCGTTGAGGATCGCTAATGTTCAGGGTTTATGCATTTAGAAATACATCAATTAGACTCAGTTGCCCTTCTTATCGACATCATTTAGGCGATTAGTCCGTTAATGCTAAGAGATTCGGACAGTTCATTAACAATGATGATATTGTTCCATAGTACTTTAGCAAAGCACTACGATTGTAATGCGATTTTTCACTAAAAATTTGTAAATACCTTTCGAGGGAATAAAATCTTCAAAGTCAGTACGAGGCAGACACACTCTAGTGATCGACGGCCACGGTCCACATAGTCGCCAAGGAAAATGTACTAAAACATAACTATTCTCATAATAAGAAAAAACAGAATTATCTTTTAAATATGGCCAATTTCACCCAAGCCGCATATTTGTTAATAGACATTTTCAGCCTTGTGGTTTTTTTCTTGGCTTTGATTTCTTCAAGGGTGACGATATCTGCTGTTCGCACAGCGCTCTTCAGAAAGCTTCGATTCAGAATATAATGTAGTGAATACACAATAAGCTGATGCGACAACTGTCACAAATTATCATGACGATGATTATCGTGTCTTTTGAAGCCTCACATTTACAATAGCTGCACTTCACACTAAAATCGTTTCGCTAAGGAGTTTCCGTGTCACACTCTAGTTACACTCATTTTGCACGTTCACATTTTTCACTCTATAATTATTGAATCAAGATCAGTATTAGATCAATATTTTTCCTTTTGTAAAAAACACCTACAATTGTTTAGTAACGATCAAAGTACATAAAATTTTGAGTAAACGAATTTAATGAATGGTATTAAATAATCTCAATTATTCATATTCAACGTAAATATTTTCAATTGTTCATATTCAACGACTTTATAAAAACGCTCCTCATATTAATGGACTCAAGGAAGTCGTGCCTCAGTTGATTTGTGTTAATGCAAAGTTGTCAGGTCAAAATTAGGCGTCAACGTCATCAATTCTATTCAATACTCAGCATAATATTAGGTTGAGAGCAAGTCCTATCAATGGCTTACTTCCTTCAGGTGCTACCAATACTGGATTTGATTTGAAATCGTGTAGGCGATTGACTGCATTGGTTTTCTACAGGCTTGCGATAAACCACTGATTTTTAAATCAGCCTTCTTTAACATAGCAGTTTTTTTAGTTAGCCCACTTATAAAGAAAGAGCAAATTCCATCATTTACTATGATATGAATTTCAACTAGCAATAACATGCGCACAATTCCAATGAATACTCGACCTGCGCACTGTTCTTTTAGAAATAAAAAATAATTACATCTATATTATGGATCTTTGCATTAATAGAAATAGGACCTTTACTGACACGGATAATTAATAGAAAGTTGTAGTGGGAGATAAGGTAAGATGAGTCTTGAAATCTCATCCCTTGTGCTGGATGGACCTACGCATTCGTGTTCAGCGTGATATTTGTGGAAATGGTTGAATACGAGCCTGGCCTGTACGGTAAATTGAACTGACCAGTCTTCACCAAGTCAGCGCTAGTTATCTTACCTAGATTTCTCTAGCATCAGTTCGCCGACCCCGGGGGGCATGGCGATCATGCTAAGCCTTGCGATGGCCGCGAACTGATCCTGGCCTGCATGTCACTGTGACACCCCCATCACTGCGCCGCTGCTTCCCCTGTAGTTGCAGAATAATTGAAGATTAAAGTAACCAAGTTGGTGTTACATATTTCGTCAAATTTCTGTGTGCCAATCTATCAACCAATTGAGATGAAAATCTTGATTTGCCTACACCATTTGCGAAGCATCACATCACTGCAACACTTCATATCACTCCGCTACGCACTTACTAGGGGCACAGGACGTAGTATAGATTGTTCTATATTGTTTGTTGATGGTCAAACTGACTGACTTTTACTCGCATGCTACCGTGCTGGTTTCCTTCCGAAAATTTGCTAAACATCCGCAACAGATCGAAGTACTAAACATGACCACACATAGTACTTTACTTCTATGAAAAAATCAATTATCACTCACCTGACCATGAATATCACCGACTATCACAATAGGAGGGTTTATTTCGGCTAGTGTGCCTTCCATTTTTAGTAAGTCCATGCTAGAACGCAGGACATCCTTCAATTCTTCAGAAGTATATTTGATCTGGAAATTAATTTTTGAAATAATTGCAACAGATTTCATCATTGTTGAGAAAATGCGTCAAAGCTTATGAAAGTGATAAATGTAATCTCGTTATTTCCTACAGAGATTCTTTCTGAATCTTAAAAATGAGGAACAGACCTTTTCTAGGGTATTTTAACAGGTCATGTAAGCTCGAAGTGCAACTCTTAATTCACTCGTCACTATATCAGATTAAGCTTACTTAATGTCTGTCGTTTTTTCTTATTGTGAGCTCTCATTCACCTAAATTTTTCCTTTTCATTAATAAATTGATATCTACAACTGCTCGTTGTTATGAAAAACCTATCTAGTTGGAAAACGTAATTAAGCACTGATTTTCATGTTCGATATGGCCGTAAGCGATCTGAATTCGATGGAATTTGAGGCAGAGCATAAGCACGCTATGATAGAACGATGTCGTGCTTCTTAGGCATCCACAGCTACACATACAGTGCCTTTTTTATAAAATAATCTGAATCGAAAATTTTCTTTCGTTTGCCTAATCGTCTCCTTTAGGCATTACAATCTTCACTCCCAGAATCTCTTAAAACGATTCTATTTTCACTATATGTTGTCACTTCGTCTCATAAATATTTTATCGTCATTTACATGTTTTGATTTTTGTTTGTTTAGCAATATAGAGAAGTATGTTGAACATCTTAACATTTTCACAATAGTTTCATTTGAAAGTAGAACTGTGAGAGAGAAACAATTCAGAGAATTTTCCGATGGAAGTGACTTCTTCTTGGTTGTGTAGGTATCGCTTATGTGCCCCTCCAGTATTGTTTCTACCTGTTTTTTCTCGCAGTCGTCGTCCTTCGTAGTGGTCTTTTTCCAGAATAATCACGTACCCATTCCACTGTTCCAAATTTGGATTCAAATCCGAATGCATGACGTTAACAACAACACGTTCGCGCATCTCTTACGTAATTCAACAGAACGCTTGCATTTTCTAGGAGACCACAATGTGATTCATTTTTCTTATTTGGGAACAAACATCCTTCGTTATTGATGCTTGATCTAGGTGAGATATTATCTCAGCAGATTTGTGGCGCACATGCCAGCAAAAGTGGCAGTCAAATATTATAAAATATCCTTTAGGTGCTCTGTGGAGGGTGCATAGATTTTTTTAAACTTTGAAGTAACAGTTAACATAACTGCTGCATAGAGGAGAGTTGAGACCACTGTTCAATTGGTTAATTCGAACGTGAAGTTCGAATGCGTTGGCTTGATGGTTTCTTTGAAAGGTATGTGTGGTACCCATGCTGCTCAACTTCCGATCAATTCCTCTTTCATGCTGCTCTTCATGTTCACTGAAGGTTCGATGAAGATAAAAAGCACAGTCACCACAATTTATTGCCTTTATTGCTCCTATTTATTTATTGTGGCGCCTAAGATCTTCATGAACCAAGTCTTTGACATGAATCTCTTAGACGCTAAGATAGATTTTGGTGCAAGTATCGCGCTGGTACACTTTTCTTAACCAGGCTAGCGGTCACAACCAGATTTACTATGGCCGTTTCTCTTTCGGATTAAGTAAATTGGTGCCAAAAAAATCTGGTTAGGATAAAACAACATTGACTTCACAGAATATGGGTCACCTTGAAGCACTTCCACGACACCACGTCGAACACGGATGCGTAGACTTATCCCGCAGTAGGAAGTTATAAACGCAAGAGATCATCTTATCACAATCGTGATTGCTTTTTGTTTAATAGTGCTATTACAATACCCTGTGGTTATTGTTGCTGTTATTGAGTGCTGTTGTCGCTGCTGTTATTGTTTTTTTTGTTCGAGTCCCGCTTGAGGTTAAGGTTAAGTTCTACGGCCAACTCTAACTACTGATATTTTATCATATTATCCTCATATGATACATGAAAGCGATTCCAATTTTTTGCCATACTGTAAAGAATTTAATAGCTAGTCAGATTTTGATGGTAAGTTACACGTTAGAGAGACGATCCCTTCTTTTGAATTGGAAAGCTGTGGAAAAAAAAATGTGATTGAGGTCGTACGATGTTGAAATACGGTTTATAATAATAAATAAGGTGAAGAGTAACATTTATTACAGTATCCGTGAGCGAAGTTGTAGGAATGCCCTTCATTCTAACTCTATCCCCATGATAGCGGTACGAGTGACATAGCCAAAACCTCGAGACTCCTTCATTCGTATACAGACTGTCCATAACAACTTACGCATATAGAGATATCACCTTATCATGAATTTCATCACAGCCTTATGACAGCCACCAAACACAATCAATAATGATCTGATATGATATGGTCTTTTCCTTACTAATATGATTACTTATAACCGAAGCAATTGTTAGTGATGACAGTTTGTGCAGCTTTAAAAAGTTTTAAGAAAGCTAAGACATGTCGTATCAATATTGCACGTGACACTCTGTAAAGTGTTGTATGAGTGGGAATTTGAAATCATTTCACAAAATGAGGTAGTACAATAGACTCAATTTTTTTTTTGTAAATCGATTACATTATATGTATGATGTTTGTTTAATCGTAGAGTCTATTGACATGTTGATATGGAGCATTAAATAAAGCTTACATGTCGATCATTGAGTACATTACTCATTTTGAGATGCCTTTTTAAAAATGCCGAGTAATCCACACCACCGTGACGTATTTGAGAACGTTGCGAATGATGTGTCATCACATAGACGTCACCACGACAACTGACTGTCGATTAAGCAACTTAAAATGAACGTCACCTTATGACGTATCTAAGTGGCTTTAATCATTTATAATAAATTTTTTTAAAAAATTGTGTTTACTATTGACTCTATGCTGTCAACACTCGTTGTTACTTTTCAATTCTCTTCATGGACTATTACGGCATCGGTGAAATGCAAGTGCGTGGGTGTGTTTGAATGTGAAATAAAATAAGTAATAAACGACTAGAAATTCGGTCGGATATAAAAGTAAATGCGAATTTGAAGAAAACTACTACACAGGCGTTATTCGGTGACAATTTCCACTATATCAAAATGTAGCAGTTGTATTATTCTCGAGGCGAATCTCGAGGGCGTCTGAATGCGCTCTCGCGTGGACTACGTGACTTGTTTTGAGGTGTGCCGCTTTGTCACATGAACTTTTGATGAAAACAACAATTCCTCACTCAAACAGTGGTGTGGTTCATTTCGATAATTCTGTTAGAAAGAGCAGTTTTTTTTAATGTGCTAGCATTATCGGTTGGGCCTTCAGAGTTTTCAAATTCTAATTTTGTACCAGAATTTTTCGGTATGAAAGGGAACCTTGAAATCATGAAGATTTTGAAACAGATTGTAACGGTATTTGTGATTCACACTGATTTTGTATCTCGTATTGAATCAAGTAATGCAATAACTGACTCAGAAATAAATGAAGTCAGAGCCTCTGGCACTTACGACTACACATCGCGAACCTTGCTAACAAAAATGTTCTTAGATAATATAAGATCTACCGTAAAGTCCTATTCTTTTTCAGAATGAAAAAAAATTACGAATAACTTCTAGGGCCAATAAACTTTATTAAATCTATCTTATATTTATCGTTACTATTAATGAGTGATTGCCAGCGTGAGCCTAATTTGCATATATCATCATTTGAAAATGTTTCATCCTTTAATGCAAGGAGGAATCGAACCAGTGCTTGTTTCTTTTTGAAGCCTCATGTGGCCTGGCATTATCATGATGCAGTATGATGTCTTTCTTAATGAGCATTGCCGTTCCCGCTTCTTCAACTGCTCTCTTTAATCCATCCAATTTCTGACAGCTACTTTCCAAATCATCAAGCTTTCACTGTAGTTGTAAAAGCTCATAATGTATTCATTAGTCCTCATATGTCCCATTACATAAACAACCTTCTCTTACTAGAGTAAAATTTGGTTTAGAAGTGAAAATGTTAGTTTTTCCGTGTCAGCAAAATAGTGTTTGCTTTAGGATGTTTTCGTATATAATTTAATTTTCATCTGCAGTTATCATCCGGTATAAAAAGAGCTGATTTTCTTCCGAGCAAACAGAGATACGCATATGACAACCCGAAAATACAAATTCTTGTAATTCAATTCATCGGCACTCACCTTTAGTATTTCTACACGAACGCTATCTTCTCAATATGGTTCGAAATAAATCGCTGGGCTCAATTGAGCCCTTCTACGATCTTCGATGTTGTCAAAAAAAGAATTTTATCAGAAACCATTATTAGTATTATTATTTTACCAGAGATCTATCACACTTAATTGAATCAACTTTGTCTCAGTCAATTTCTTATTTAAATATGCATACATTAAACGATAAAAATACTAAGCCGAACATGTGCCAAATAGACATTTGCTTAGGTGTTAAAAATTGTTGTAGAAGAAACAAAGAGAACTTTTTGGTGGACCTCATCGTATGTAATCATCATTGCATTAACATGAGAGTATTTCGTAACATTCGATTCTCAATGCGGACCTCCTCATCCTACCTCTTTTCAGAATTCAGAACTCTGATCATTGACATCCTAATTTGTCACCCTCGATGCTTCAAAAATAGCGATAATATATTTTTATAGTTCTATGTTGGAAAAACCGACGAGGATGTTTGGAAAGCGATTCAAATTCTACGAGAAATGGAGCGAAGAATTGGAGGGTTAGACAACATTTTCTAACGTTTATTATTTCCTTTTTGAATGCATAAGCAAAGAATGGTTTGTTTCGAGATTTTTTTAAATTTCTACTATATACTTTAATCCTATTTACTGAATTATTGAAAACAATAATTAATTAGCCAAGGGAAATGATATCGTAGAGGCGGTTGAATGCGAGTATGGTCTGTACAGTGAATTGAGCTGAGCACTCTTCACCCGACTAGCGCCGTATGTAGCACTCAGATTTCTCTGGTACCAATTCACCTGCCCCCGAAAGACGGCAGGCATAGTAGGCCTAGGGACTCAAGCCTGCGTGTCACCTCCATCACGGTGCCACTATACCTAACCAATTTAGGAATATTATAGTAGACCACATTTACGTTACAGCACAAGCGTGTTGTGCGTAATAAATGTGTATGCAATATTGCTTGGCTTCAGATCAACTGGTGAAATGGCGGCTTTCAAGAAGTCGCTGAAGGAAATTCGTTGCGATATTGCGGTATTTCACCAGGGAGTGCATGGAAATAAACAACAGCGACGTTGTTCTTGAACTATGAAAGCATTCATTTACTTGTCTTTATCAGCTTTTCAATATCGACCTTATCTATTCCTATCAATAAGAAATAACACTAAAGAATGCATGATACTGTCAATCTCGTATGTTAACGTGTTGAAGTTAACGCTAGCCCTAGAATGATTGCCAGTTTCGTGACTGAAGTAAAGTCGTTTGTCGTTAGGACTATGCGGTAGTTGTGAGTTTCAATACTGAGCAAAAAATATGCTTTCTAGAAAGTTGAAATACTGAGACCTCATAATATTTCTCTTGAAGAAAATTTACACATCCTACAAAAAGAAAAAAAAGAAAAAAAAAACGTGTGTGTGTGAAAACACAGATTTACTTTTATTAGGATGAGTACACATAGAAATACATAAATATTGTAGCTTATGCAGAATAGTAGATGACTGTAATAGGAAAATTTGTCGAGTCATGATCGCACTCAGGAGTCTGCTAAAACTGGAGACGATTTTGTAACTGATACAAAAAATTCGATAATTCATAAGACGTTGTTGTTTCACCACAAACAATCTTTACATTGACGATTCGAGAAAAAGCATCTGTGGATGATGAGGTGTTGACAGTTGTACAACGCCAATGATCGATGAACAGTCTACCATCATCCACCATAACGTTATACTATATTGTTTATCAAATAAACAAACAATAGTAGCATAGTAAACGAAATCGCTGTTATGCTTAGAAGTCTTCACTATTTGTAGAATGACATGAAAAAGTGGAATTTTCAATATATAAATAAAAGATATTTTCTTCCACTGAGTGCCTTCAACTCACGCAATTGAGTGCTGGAAAATACCGGATACAAACACTCACGTGACGCGAAAAATTCAAGCGTACAAAATTCATACGTTGGTAGTATTTGTTCTCTGATTATTTTAAAATAAGAAATAGATTGTAGATGTGCCTTTTTGTGTTGTTACTGATGCTTCTTATTGACGACGTCGGCTTTCTTTTCCTTTTTTATAGAGTTTTGGAAAGCATTCATCAAGTGAATTTTTCTCATTTTTGGCTCCATTCTTTACAATAAAACGTCTGTCACAACAAAAAACAAAACAATTGAAATCATGCCACTGCTAATGATGCTAAGTTGGCCGCAAAACATGGAACCTTAGACGGGACTCAAACTCGAGTGCTGATATGATACCTGCTTAGTGAAAGTCAGGCATTGCGTGGCAATAGTTGTAGGTTGGAGCTCGGCGGTGGTTAAACACGGCCGTACGGATATCTGTTGGTGCAGGCTCGAGTCCCGTATGAGCTTCCAAGTTTTGTGTCCAGCTCAACATCCTTAGCGATATTATAACATCATTATCGGATACGAATGCGGTGATGATGTTATCTAAAAAGTATAGCATTCAAATATAGTTGCAATGCTGTTCTCAGAGTTATACATAGAACAAAAAACCTACAATATAATGAAATCGTATTTTGAAGCAGACCGAATCGTCCCTGAAAAACATCATGCAGCTTTTCATGTGACTGATTTCGAAGAAATGAGTGAAACTGTACGGCCAGACTCGAAACCTACTTGGAATCCGACGATCATATAAAATCCTGAAAAATTCAAACCTTATCTATTCATACGTTATCAATTTCTATGTCAAAATCAAACGTCAGATGTAATAAAATATAAGTTCGGTGCAAATATAATTGGGTTAATTACGTTCTCTTAACATTGCATAGAGGGCAGAAATTTTTGCACCAATCTTATGAAATATTCTTTTACGTTTAACCCGTATGCAGTTGTTTTTGATCAAAATCATTGGGAAGAGAATCTTTTTCTATTCAGCTCATATCAGCTGCTTCAGATTTGCTTCATGCTGTTGTGATTGCGAATTTGTATCAACTCATTAATAACTGCCCTATCACTCTGATTATTCTCTTTATTTTGAGTTTTGATAAGGCTTGAAAACTTCTGAATTCACCTTTTCTGACTTGCCTTCGATAAAATGCTGAACGCGATTGAATTTCTGACAGATTTACCATAAGATGACCGTTTTCATTTAATAAGATTTCCTATTCACTAGCATAAACTGACGATAATTTTTCCGCATCGAAACCTTGCAAGGTCTACAAGTCATGCTATCACTCAATGTTATTCAGACTTTTACAACATAACGAAAAAAACAATCAAGCGCTCTGAAAACTCAGTTTGGACAAAAGTATTCAGGTGATGATAAATAGGAAAAGCAACAACATCTTTTAATTTTTAGCGTCTTTTTTTTCACATGTTCTCATCTTTAATATAATCAAATAAATACAACTTAAACTCATTAAAATATGCTTATTTTTAAATACCAAGAATAGTATGATGTGTGAGGAGCAGGTAAATGTTACACGCTCAGCTTTCTACGTCGTTGCACTCTCCATTCGACTGTGCACCTTCTTCTGCGTAAGAAGAGTGCCTTAGGGGCGTGGCTTCTTCAGCTCATTACAATGCCTCGTGTTTCCTTGCTTCTTGCCAGCATCCTCGCATATTCCATCTCTTCAACATACCTTTCTGACTCATGGATGCTCAGTTCTGAGAAGCCGATAGGCTCTCAATGTGTTCAGATCCCACAAAATTTCACCATCTGCTATAACATGCAGGTTTGATATTCAGAAGCTATGTAAATCATCTATACCTATAATATTTACTCTTTGTAAAGAATTTGAAATTGAGCTGCGATGACCACAGTTACGGCATTAAGAAACGAAAGTAGTTGATTTTGTAAAGCACACACACACTTCATGGTGTCGCTAACCTCCCTCTGTTGTCGAATTTCAAATATTTGGCGAAACTTACAACGTCAGTTAACGTTGCTCACACAGTATAAACAAAAACGCATTAGCGTATTTGCACTGAAAAACAGCCTAAGGTAAGCAGTTATACCCCATATAACATACTTAAATTACTGTAAAATAATTAGTAAATTCCTGTAGTAGCATGATTTGTTACACTTGCAAAAAAAAAACGAAAAAAAAGTGAAAGTCTTGTCGTTCGTAGAAAAGTAAATCATGTATATTGACGAAGTACATTTCAAAGAGATTAAAAATTCCGACAGCACAAGGCGTTCGACATCATTGGCTCGGCTCCCCGATCACGTTCACTTGTAGATCCATAAAGCAACTGGATTTTCTGCGTATGTTCTATATAAACGCTAGACAGGAAGTCCGTAATAACGATCAATAAATACCTACCATCTGGGTAAAGGAATAAACACTAGGACTTCTACTGCTGTGCTAGAAATAGAGCTTCTATTAAATATGCAATCATCTACGATTAGCAATAATTTCTGGTAGATTTTATCTGCACAAACATCACCTTCTCCCTAACGCATTTCTCTGAGCTTTGAAAATCTTAATGTTACCTCAATGACTCTAGTAGGCCTGTCCATTCATCCATAATCGTAGTAATGGTTTCCGGCTGCTCCAGATTAACGATGAACAAATTATATGAAGTATCATCTGAAATATCTCTTAGTTAAATAGAATTTAGTTCTTGTTATGTTACGTCTACTGCAAAAATGAAAGCAACTATGGGATCGATTCAAAAGAATATCACAACAAGACGCAATAATTGAAGTTTCTTAAGGAAAACAAACTAGTGTTTGTGTCTGCTCGTTGAAATGAACCACATACAAGCAAAGTTGTTAAGATTGAGGTAGCAGGTGGCCAATGTAGAAAAGTGTCTATAAAACGTTCATATCTAGTAGAACTCTTCTAGATTAATTCATTATTGATTTGTTAAGTGAGGATCGTTGCTAGAGGCATTCAATATGCCTAATTTGTTTGCACAGCTCAATTAGCAATTCGATAAAACTTCACAATCTCATATATTTCTAGTAATTGAGTAATCAACTATAACTAAGCGGTGTATGGATTTTTTTCACTTCAATCTTTCTCCATTATGCTAAAAATATCGATATTTTAAAATAGTTTTCTTTTTCTTGATTATGAATAAAAATAGCCAAGCAAGCGGGATTTTTAATGCATTAGGACATTTTTTCGTCTCATTTAGAACGCATTGGAACATTGAGAATTTATGCTTATTGAGGCTGTCGACACAAAGCATCGACACCGAATTTATATTTGCTACGGAGTAATATTTTTCTTCTGGTCCATCAAAAATCATAAGTGCAATAACAAGTGTTGTTTCTATCGATTTTTTTATCATTGTAAACAAATAAATATAGAGTTTATTTTTTTGTTAGTAATTAGTGGAGGTGTTGTGAGTTCGTGGTAACGGCATTGAATGCACTTCATTCAATCGCTCATCCAGCCAATCCTGCAATTTTGTTTGCAAATCTAAAAAAATCACAGAAAAAAACTAATGGAATCGGACGAGTGTCTGTACGCAGAATTATGCCTTAGGGAAAAAATAACATTTTTAGTACAGTCAAATGCGACTGCCTAATTTATTGGAACACGAGACAATCAATGAAGCAATTCATCACTCGACTGATTGGAGATCGTTACTGCAGCTGAACTGTCACCCAGACACGCAGGTCCAGTTCAATCGGCTCCGTTTATTACATCTGTTTCAATTGTTATGTTTATTTATTAGACTTTCTGTCCTGTAATTTGTTTATTTAAAAGTGCATAGCTAAACCTTTTCACATGACACCATAAAAATGATAATCTACATTCTTTCCTTTTACAATTTTCAAACGTAAATTACTCGAATGTATGATAGCAATGTGTAGTCCTCAGAGGGATTCATTACATTAGATTGTGAATTAATTAATGCTCCATAATACGAGCATGTAAAAACTCGATATTAGAAATTCATTTCTTGTTTCAGCTATTTCTATGCTCATTATTTGCTCCTATATGTTTGCCAACAATGGATAAGGAAATACTCCCGTGTAGATCTCTCTGTCAGGCAGTGAAGCAGGTAGAACACTTACTACTTTACAATTCATTACAAAAAAAAATTCACTTTTATATAAAATTTATTGAGCAATAAATTTCTAAATCAGAATAAAGGATTGTGAAATGATCAATGATGCTAATATAAACGCGCATTCACAGGGTTGCGAAGGAAGAATGTCCATTTACGGTTTTCCATGGCCACAGATGTTGTCTTGCGAAAAGTATCCAGAAGATAACGACATGTGCATAAAAACGATTACTTCCGAAAAGCAAGGCAAGTTCACAAAACCGATGGGTCGGTCAGTTGAAATCATCGCCGTCTCATCTCTTTTCTCAATACATATCAATGATGATGATTGAGAAACACTTTTCTGTTCTTATTCAAAAGCGTGAAAAGCTGTCAAGCTGCAGTGCTCAAACATGACGAAAACGCAGTGATTTTATAACGCATAATCTATTTCTCTAAATACGGTAGAAAAAAATGATAAAATTCATCTAACCGATGGAACAGCGATGACGCTCACATCGAAAGCGCTAGGTAAGAATAGAATAATAGCTTTCAATAGAAGAACTATTATTGCCTTATATATATATATATATATATATATATATATATA
>KN716168.1:145106-184625 GCA_000816705.1 Dictyocaulus viviparus
ATATATGTATATACATATATGTACATATATATATGTGTACATATGCATGCACACATGTATATGTATACACGAAAGCATACATGTATTTATGTGTACATGCATATGTGTACACGTATATATATATATGTATATGTATACAGTGAATATGAAACTGAAAACGTTGCAGTACAAGTAATTCGCAAACCTCATCATGGTGTCGGGAACTGGAAGGAGCGGTATAGGTGGTACCTTGCGTTGATATACTGGATTGCTGATGAGGTGGAAGAGGAAGAGAATTAGACCGATCAGGTTCTCCACCAATAGTAGATCCACTTCTAGTTAAAACAACAGCAGGAGAAGCCACAGCAACTCCTCCTTGCACATACATAACCCTGAACAAATTCCATGACTACAAATATAAATCCTATCAAATGGTATAGCGCATTATAGGGGTTTTCTTGAGTGTCAAAATACCACACACTGCTTAGCGTTAAATTCTGGAAGGTTCCCAAACCCAGCAGTTCAACATTTCCGTTTTTACATAGAAGCCTAACTAACAGAGAATCTGCACCCAGCAAGACTGTTCACAAATTCCCAGAGATCGTCAAGCCAAACTAGCAAGACTCTGAAGCCTACACATTACTAGGAGACTATTGTCCAAGCAAGATATGTATATGAGTCATTGTAGTATATTTTACACACTACAACCCTATTATAAGAATCTTACTTCTGAGGTGTGCCTCCTTTTGAAAAAAAAATCGCCTTGGTACTTGGCCCTGTTTTTATTGAATTTGGCAATGCATAATTTCCTGACACTCCAGGAACTTGTCTAACAACTCGCAGAAGTTGCTGTCCTGATCCCGTACTTCGTACCACCGAAAATTCTCTGATTAACGATAGAGAATGTGTTAAGCATGACATATACAATATTAGACAACTGTTACCAAAAAAGTATTTGAGGAGAGCAAACCATACTTTCATGACATTTCCAGAAGTTGCCCTTTGCAGCATTAACTTTGGTGATTGCACAGATGATAGTTTTCCAACAGGAGTCATATGTCTCAATGCTATGATAATACTATTCTTATGATATGGATCATTATAGAAAAAAGCCAACTCACCACCTTCATCATCCATGACTTTAAGGGCAGCAACATTAGCATCATATTTGTGAAGCTGAAGGAGATATGCTTCTGCGGTTGGAAGAAGACCCCAGGAGACCTAAAGGTTTAAGCTACAATTCGAGTTGAATGTTTAAAAAAACTTGTTTCAAACTTTAATGACTGAAGAAGTAATCTTAATTAAATATAATTACATGAAAACCAGAAATACAATTTTCACTGCTAAGAACAATTTTTTACACAAAAACTAATACTTGAAAACTCTAAAAAGTGTTTCGCCTCGCTTCAAAACATCTTTTTTTCACAGATTTTCTGTATAAACTAGATTCTATAAAGTATGTAAACGCTATTTCAACATTTATAAACACAGCGACCATAGGTCAACATAATTTTACAGTGACTCTTCAAATAAAGCAGTAACTAGCAATTGTTGTTCCATCGTGCAAATACTGCATCTCGAAAATGCTGCACCATCAACCAAAAAGTTATATTTCCCAACAAGATAGCTTGAAAATAAGAATATTCTCAATTCTCTAGCTATAGAAATTGAGGACGAAACAACATTTGAAAGATCGAGTAATTCTAACCTCAAGACCAGCGACACTAGCTCTAACCAATTGGACGCGTGATGGTATTCCTGGGACAGATGTTTCCAAGTACCACATGTCTTTGCAACAAACCTTAAACAGTTTTTCGACGCTACGAAATATATATTGATAAAAACTAGTACTTGATTATTCCATGCTTTTCGATAACCATCTCTTCCTGACCAAATATATATTCTGTTATTAACAACAGCAGAGCAATGTCCAGCTCTTGCCCGCGGTAAATTTTCTGAAACCTTTACTGTAAACAAAGGGTTATAAGACGCGAAGAAGTTACTATATACCGTCAAATACGTGCGATGTGCTTTCCCAAACCATCAAATCGAGGTTCAAACAAGAAAGATCATTTGTACATTTCCATTCCTTGACTTCAGCTTCATTGCTCTGCTCGCTCATTGGCACCTGTAGTAGAATTTCCCAAATAAAAATTCTAAACAGTAGATCCAGTAAATCTAGCAAAATTTACCTACCCAACCACCATAGATGTACATTCTGTGTCCAATGAGATTAGCAGTATGTAAGGAACGTGGAATGGGTACTACTCCCCCTATCTAAAATGCTAAAAATTTATCAATTAAAGATTTCCAAAGCTAACATTGAAAAATAAAATAAAAATGAATGGATGGCAACTGTGCGTTCAAAGAAAAAAGCTCTACCAAAGGATTATCCCAGGTCATTGTATCCAAGTCAAGCACCCACAAATCACCCAACCGACATCCGTTCATGCCTCCGTAAATGAATAGCTGTCGGCGTGCTTCCGTTTCATATATAACTGCAGAATGCGATTCTCTGGCACAAGGGCGAGTACCATATGTCTGGAATATAACATAAAATTTTAAATATTACCACTGTAGAAATCACTTGATATGCCTACCACAGGTTGCTCCCATTGCAGTCCTGAAGAGCCATGTATATCAAGAGTGAAAAGGTCATCAAGATAAATTGTTTTGTTTTGCTTAGGATCAGAGGATCCGTTAGCAAGACCTCCGAATATATAACAAACCTTAACAAGCAGAAATATAGGGGAAATAAAAATAGTAACTAAGAAAAAACGGAAATAAACCAATAACCTGATTACTAGCTAAAGAAAATGAATGGCCAAGTCTTGGTGAAGGCCCTGCACACCCAGAACGAGGTGGTCTTGGTCTCAGTTTACGCCACTCCCATCGTGATGCTTGCAACTCATACAAATCATTAGTGTATCTGAAAAGGGACTCGTAGGCATGATGATATGTTAATGAAAAACCACCTGCTCCATAAACATACCTTCCATATTCTACCATTCCCCCGAATATAAAAATGTGAGTACCGTTGCAAACTATACCATAAGCTGCACATCCGCTAGGAACATCACCTCTTACAGATGGAACAAACCACTGTTTGGTTGCTAAAACGGATTACTTGAAATCGTGTAGATCTGGATATAGCACTATAGTACGATAAGACAAGCTCTGTTGCAAATTAATCCCTGTTAGATGCTTTGCGCACTTTTCTAGTGGTTTATTGGACGTGCTTGAATGCATTTCGGATATATAACCTCTAGGTAAACAATCTGTGTCAAATAGATGCTACTTATTCTCTCAGGCTATTTTGGTACCAACTCACCTACCGAAGCGATAAAGGCCTGTCTTGTTTGTGGAGGACAAGAGCATTATGCACACTGCCGTCCTACATACCGCTGCGTTACCACCCCTTTCCAAAATTATATGGAGAAAAAATAATCACTAACTGGTATTATATACATGAAGCTCGTCAACGATTCCCTCGTTTCCACCTCCGAATACAATTATGAGGTCCTTAATAGCAACAGCACGATGTCCATGTCGTGGTCTTTAAAATTTTTTTTGCAAAGAACTGCCCATGTACGATAACCATGTAGTCTAACCTAGGCGATGGCCCAGAGGAGTTGACAACTTTTTTCCATTTGACAGTTGGCCCCAGTACAACCTTTTTAGTCAGATTATCGTCTCGAATCTGTACATCCGAAACCTAAAACAACTGATTGTGATTCGCATTTACTTAGATGGATTTATAGACAATAAATATTCATTTTATAACGACATCAAATTCTAAGTGAAACACTAATTCATATCCACCTCGTACTGAGCATCCTGGGCTTGTTGTGACCCTACAATATTTACTATATGACCGTCATTGATACCAATGATATGGGAGTCTTGACCAAAAGTGTGAACGCTACTATCACGTTGATACACAACATCTCCATTTTCATCGACACCTACGCTACTAGAATACTGTTGCTGACCGGTAGATTCACCATCCATTCCTAAAATAGCAAAATGGATGTGAAACGATATGCAGACTTTCTGACACCGTTTCAAAATCTTACCACCACATCATGAATTCCCTCATGCCAAAATTTGGAAAAGACTTCTAGGATACTAGTGGGAGCTACATTTATCCTTGTGATCACACGATTTTTTCCACTGATTAAGTTATATCAAATGTTAATCTAACAAATGCACATTTGGATAATAAGTAAAAATGATGTACGGTGTTTCAAGACAGGTGTTAACAAATTCGATTCTTTAGTCAACACACCGCAAAAGGGAAAACAAAGCAGTGAAATCTGCTATACACTTGCCTTAACCGAATATAAATGTTTGGCATTTTATCCATCAAAAATCAGTACAAAGACAAGTTGTTAAGAAAATAGGGGTCACGCTTTATAAGACTGGAATGTAAAATACCATGCCAACTTGAAATTATAATCTCAAACCTATAATGATTTACAGAGTAAAACAAATGCGTACGCCTTAGTTAACAAAAGCTTGTAAAATTTCCCAAAAAAAACATGATAAAATCAACAAGAATGCACAGTAACAGTGAAATAAACGCAAAAAATCGTCCCAACGCGTATGCAGACCTCGCCGTCGACGCTGTCGACTTCCGAATGGTAACCTGATAATCATATTAGTTATTCTTTGTTGTAGCGTCGTTAAATGAGAGGAACTGCTTTTGACGGATTTTCGTAGTTTTCTTCTTCTAGGAATTTGATCATTTATAGGATGAGGCTCACTCCCAGTAGTGTCCAACACTTCGTATGCGCAAAGAAGTTCAGTGAAAATACGATGCCGGTATGTCTTTTGGTTGAGCTAACCGGAAAGTTATGTGTACGTGTTAGCAATTGCTACACTTGCTTTAACGAATATCGCCTAACTTCAAATAATTCGTTCCTTAAAGAAGGTCGGCAAATGCAGTTGTACAAGATGTAAGGTTGTTCCATATTATGAAGAACTACTAAGGAGTCGATAAATCAGATGGTTTTTCAATCAAGGTTCTTGCTAGAATAATATTGGGCTATGTTTATCCTGTTTATCTCAGAAATATTGAGCTCTATGTTGATATTTCTTCAACAAAAAAATCAGATCGATACTATTTGACTGTTTATGCTGCGGTGTCATCGCTGTGGTTAGAAGTTTGATAGCATGATAAGTTGCGATTTGATGAATGCTTAATCACGCGGAGTTTTATAATTGCGAATTTTCTGATATAGTATTTTTGTCCTGCGCATGCCCTATACAAGTTTGATTCACGTTAGTTTTTTGATTATTTTAGAGATCAATTATATTCATCCTATAAAGTGTTTTGTAGTTGTAATTACTTTAGATAAACAGTGTGGATTATTCAGCAGACGGTCTGACAATGATCACGTCAAGTGACGATGACTCAATATTTATTTATAGTATGCAGACAGGAACGCGAACTCGGAACGTAAGATTTACAACTGTAAATTGCATTTTTTCTTCAGGTTGACACAAAGTTGTTTGTTTAGTCATTGTAACATGAATATTGTTTTGCCACAACACAGTACGTAAGTATAAACGTCGTGTTATATTTTAGTAAATTTCAGGTGAATAGCAAGAAATATGGCGTTGATCTTATACGATTTTCCCATAACACAAGTAACGCTATTCATTGTTCTACAAAGGTTGATGGTATGTGCTTCCTACTACTTTCATTTACTATTTGAAATTGAAATTTTTGCTAAGTCATGTCATGGGATTATATGCGTATATACCGTCAAAGGATTTTATGTCTTACAGATACTATACGTTATTTGTCTCTTCATGATAACAAGTATATAAGATATTTTCCTGGGCACACAAAAAAGTTTGTTGGTTGAATTTGTAATGTGCTTTGATATTACAAACCACGTCTGTGTTTTGAGACTTTCTTTTTTTAGAGTGATATGTCTAAGTATGAATCCAGCTGATGACACTTTTCTTTCGGGTTCGTTGGATAAAACTATTCGATTATGGGATTTGAGATCTCAAAATTGCCAGGTAGTTAAGGTCGATTCTTATATATGCAATGAGCTTTTTAATTCTCGTAGATAATGTTGTCATTTTATTCAAGGAACTCAAATTTTATAAGAAAATTGGTATGTATTTACGCAACTCACCACAAGTTCAGGGTTTGATGCAAGTGAATGGAAAAGCGATAGCTGCTTTTGATCCAGAAGGTCTCATATTTGCGGCTGGCATAAATAATGAACAAGTAAAGCTGTACGATTTACGTTCATTTGACAAGGTTATCTTCAATTTTTGCTAGTAGCACGAATTATTATTGCTAAATATTTCACTGTAATATTATAGGGTCCATTCACAACATTTAAACTAGAGGTTGAAAGGTTTTGCGAGTGGACGGGAATGGTGTTTTCTCCTTGTGGGAAGTACATTCTGATTAATACCAATGGAGCACTTATTAGGTATTGTTCAAAATTCAATTTTATTATTTATTCAATTTTTCTAATAACTGTGCAATAAGAGTTGAAATTTGATAAAATGAAGGTGTTTCAACTTAAATTTCCCATTATCTATTCTTTTCAATTACAGCATCTTAGTTCTTTTTAAAGAATTTTTGCTAAAATTAGTGTATGCTAGCTTGTTCGTCATTTCGAATTCAGTCTTCGTACAATGAATTCCATAATTTGGTACAGGGTTAGATTTGAAAATAAACTTAGTTAAAAGAAAACGATCAGCTATATGACGTAGATTTTTTTGAATTGGCTTCAAGTATTAGTATATTGTGTGTTTCATATTAATAATTTTGTGCATTATTGTTACAATGCGGATTAGCATATGGTTCTGACGCACTACCATATGAGGTTTTTCTTTGTTTTCTTCCAACTGCTACGAATGCTTTCTGTAATGTCAAACTAAGTATGATCCAAGTCATCCTATTTCAAGAAAGAAATATTTAGGTTGATTGACGCGTTCTCGGGGAATTTGAAAGTAACTTTCGAAGGACATAGAAATGATCAGGTAGGCTATCTCTGTACGTTTTGCAATTGACGTATTTTCATATCCTTTTGTACTATTATTAATTGTTGCGTGGTTATTTTTATATTACTGTTCGCTAGCAATGTTATTATCATTTTGATTCTTTTTTTGTGTCTCAACAAGGTTACGAATAGATAATTATTAGAGATGCTGCAGAAGTACTCAACGAATCGGTGGATTGATTTTTCATACACAGTAAACTGAGTTTGTGATTGTTGTTGTGTAATAAAATCGGAAAAATGGTATCGTTTTCCCTGTAAAAATTAAGCGCTAGATTCTCATCAGTGGGTCACTAAAGAATAAGCTTCGTACATTTCGCAATCAGAATTCTAAGAGGGATAAGTTGTAGAATGTATCTTTCTGTGGTTCATTTCAGCAAGAAGCATTAGAAGCTTCTTTTTCGCCTGATTCTCAATTTGTGTTCTGTGGTTCTTCGGATAGATGTGTCCATGCATGGTGTACTGAGACTGGTATGTGTTACGTCTTGCTGAAAAACTAGTCTTTTAAAATGAAGTCATGAATTTTAGGGAAAAAAATTGCTACATTCGAAACTGAACATGAAAGCCATTTACGAATAGTATCTTGGAACCCAAAACACTTTATGGTGGCTTCAGCATGTACTAAACTAGTATGTCTTCTAATGCAGCCATATTTACCGATCTCTCATATTTGATTTTATCTTTACAGCATTCATTGCTGTTAAAATTTGCTTTTTACATTCCTTTTTTTTTCTCAGCAGTCATATACTAAATACAAGCTTCCTTAGTACTAAATATCGTGATCAATTTCAGTGCTTTTGGATCCCAGGCGATGAGATAGCGGAAAATTGAAGGTGTTCCAAATAGTACATTATTACAAGCCACACTGGGTAAGTGCTGTAATTTGTTCTCATTTTTGATTGTTTTCGTACTTATTCCTCATCCAGATTAGTCTGATCTAAGCCGAAGTATCTCCAATTTGTATGTTTACTGTATTTTGTTTCATTATGACTCTAGAGTTTCTGTAATTATGCTGAGTAGGCGGCAAAACTCGGAACCAGATGGGTTTCATCCGATATCTGTTATGGCGAGTTCGTCGTCTGAGGTTCCCAGTTTTGTGGTCGACTCAGCATAATTACAAACATTCTATGTTTTCTTTTCTCTTAAAAATTCTTGATTCTTAATTTTTGAAAAATTTGAAAACGATGGAAATGTTTATAATATTGTAAGTTGTTCACTCTGGTCCGGATCACAATGAAGTATAGATGTGAAAAACTGCTACACGTGCCTTATGATTAATTTTCTAAATTGCTATTAATAACCTGATACAATAGCTTCTTACAAGATTTTGAATTTGGTATTGTTTCACAGTGTAACATAGTCATCCAGTCGTTAAATTTCAAGTTCTTGTGGCGCTCTGGTAAATTTTACTTCATAAATCATTAGTGCATTAATTTGAATGAACTCTTCTACGCCATTTTTATAATAATTGCCTCATCGTTGTATGATTAACTAGATTTTTGGTGCCTAATTCAGGTTATAAATTTTCAGAATGGTGTATAAAGGAGTTATAAAACTTGATCTAATTAAGTTTGTAGTTTGATTTGAAAGCTTGATTCTTGTCTGGTGTTTTACAGTTATAACAGGTATGTATTCTGTTTTAAGAGCATTACTGTTTAACCAGTATGGTGGAGATATGAGCAAATTTTGTAGAAAGTGAATGTCATTTCCTTGATTTGTCGCATTAGAATTTCGACACATCAACTAAAGACAAGAGTATTGATCAGTCCAATCCATTGCTGCCTCATTCAAACGTACCATAATTTTCTGGACACCTAACGCATCGCAGGAAGACAACTTGCGTGGTAGTTAGACCTTTTCACGAAGATTTGAAATAAAAGTTATGATGCTTAACAAACCCTGACTTCGCACTGGTAATGCAATCTGCTGACAAAATCATCAGTGCTTTTCTAGTATGTTTTTGAATAGTGTAAATTCCTCACTGTGAGCCGTAATTTCAGAACCAGGCTATGAACCAGTGTATTGTAATTTTTAATAATTTGGTCTGAATGTTACGGTGAAATAACATTTAACTTCGTTGCTCTGGAAATTATTTGAATAAGCGAAAATGAGAAATGCGATCTTATAGTAAAACACTTTTTCTGCTGAAACAAGAATGTTAGATGTGTGGTTTTTTACCACTGTATGTAACTGTATATGTAGCTCGCTGTGCTGTGCCATTTAGAAATGAAATATGAAGTTTCGCATTACTTCTGATATTAATAAATACAATAAGGAGCAACGAATTTCTGACTCACGGATTAGCTGAATACTTTAAAAGCTTTGAAAGCAGAAAGTGTTATCACTACTTTTAAGAATACCTAGACGCCTGATTAACTCCAACTAACCAAAAACCAGCGTTTTCAATTCACTTTGAAAATTAGCTGCTATTAGAGACAAGAATAGCTATCAAATTAGAATAAGTGTGGTGTACAGAAATATGTATGCATTAATATGACTTCAGGTCGATACATATTAGAATCTAACACAATGAAGTTCTGGAGATATATTTAACAGTGATTTTTAGTACATAGTTCAGTGTTTAAGTGGGGATAGAAATTGATTAGATCTTGTTCAACGGTTATTTGAATAAGGAACATTGGCTATCTGCTTTGAAAAGGAATAATTACGATGGATTAACAATATGGTTGCACAATTCATGTTGACGGTTTTTTATTCAACTGGTGTGGATACTTTCTTCGTAATTCATATAAAAACTTTTATCACTCAACTGTTGCAAAAGTACTCTTACCAGTATTTGCCACAGTATCTTCATCACCATTTCTCAACAACTGGGATTGTTCTTTAAACTACGGTTAACTGATATTCAACATGAGCACACTTCGAATCCTTTCACCTGTCGTCCTCCGAAACCTCATTGCAACCTCGCATTGTATGATCCCGCGTGACTGTGAGTGGTTTTCTCTCTGCGATCGCGCATAATTACGCGCGTTTTCAAGGTCGCTCGTGCCAACAATGCCGATTCGTGCACTCTTCACTTTTACTATTCAATAATCAACTCTACACCATCTAATCTACCGTATTCACAGTGCACATATTTTATTGCAGAGGCAAGTTCACTAGTTAGAACAAGTGTTAAGTATTGTCCTTATAAGTATAAGGGTGACTAATCATGAATAAACAATAATGAAATTGGACGGGGCTTCTAGACAATAAGAGCAGAAGCTGATTGTATTAATATGAGCACTAGGTTTCGATAGACACCGTATTCTTAGTACTCCACAATTATTGTAATGATGTTCAAAAAGTGGAAATTACGTTTTTGTAGTACATACTGGATGTAATGAAGATACAGTTACTTTGAATCATTGCTTTCTGTACTAACGATTTTGTGCTAAAATAGTCTAGAGACATACTCTCGACACTTTTTCTATATTCTGGACGATACAGTTTTTTTCCAGCTCAATATATTCCGCTTCATATGTTCTTCCAATCATTTTTCTCGTTTGTTCAGTTGTCAATCGACAGCATATTTCCATGTTTTCAGAATTAGACAAACACTGCACTCATCATCAATCGCAAGCAAGCGATAAAATCAAAAAATGGGAAGTTCGTCCTTACTCAAAGGAAAAGTACTAATAAATCTTCATGTTTTTCCAATCGTATGATGAACTATGCAAGATTTGAAAGTCATGAGAATTACGAAGTATTTTGGGTAATCTTTTCTACTAGTACTAATTAAATACTGACATCATTCGCAGCAAACTGCAAGCTTTTACTTTACATTGTAGAATCAGCACTTATAAAGTTTTTACGGTAAAAATTCATGTTCGACAATGAATTTGTATACTATTGTTGACTTACCGTTGCAATACAGATCAATACCCTTTATTGGTTCAGCATTCGCTATTATAACGACCAACACTGATCGATCTGCAACATTAACGCACTATTGTAATGGAAATTATGACATTTCTACAAAACATGGAATGAAAGACAAAACTGATATTCATATTTCGTACAAGACATCAAGTATTTAAGCTGTGACCATTAACTACATAAGATTAAACTTTCGTGACTCCAAATGTAGTTTGTACAACTCGATAAGAATAAGCCAGATGGATGAAATACCGTGCGGCATTCTAAAAAGCAAATCCTGCATGCATTATAATAAGACGTAATTAATATGAAGCATAAAATTTAATGATGATGTAATAGAATCACGATGAAAAATATAAATAGGCAATGATAGATTTCTACTGGTGGAAAATGTCACAGGTTTTGCGTGATCAGTGACCACTAGCCTAGCCCGGTATGGAACTACTGGATGCACGGCCCTGAATAATAACCGTGAATTCATGCAGTGCCATTGCGGGACCTCGTTAGCGTTTTTGTAAAATCATTTTCACGATCATTGAGAAATTCATTTGGAAACTGGCAGATCTTAGTTAGACTATTTCAGCGATTACAGTAAATATTAGAATGAAAGAGCGCGACACATAATAGGGGACGATTGGGCCGTATGAGAATGGACGTGTGGAGAGGTGAGAGCATACTCCTCGCACTAGGGGGTAAGTGAGACCTTGGGACCGCCCACACTTTACACGGCTACACAGAGGAAGTAGAGGTAAATGGGTACAACAAAACATAAAAACGAAAAACAATCAATCATCCTGTATTATCTCAAAAAAGTAGGATAATGAATATTGAAAAGTTTAGTAATGAGGCATGTAATTTGCTTAAATAACAAAAAAGCGTATCTACCCCTAGGGGGTAGTGTTTCACCCAACTGCATAAGTCATAGACGGATTGGGGTGTGTGTTTTCTTGTAATACTCATTAATTTAGAAATGAAAGAGTATGAAATTGCTATCACATGAGCAGGAATAACGTCATGATTTAAAAATATTTCCAATAAATTGACCAAAAAGCAAAGAGTTGGACCAAGAATTATTTATGTGTAGACGTGCAAAGCATCAAACCAACTTCGTTATATATCTGTAATCTGCTTCGTCAGATTAATCACTTCTTTAACGTACCATTGCCACCTCTTTTATAGAAATTATTCAAGAAATCATTGACAGAAGTTGGCATCGAACGTTTTCCACAATTGGACAGTACACTCGTATACCAGTAAGCACAATGAGTACACATAATACATCACAAAATGATACTACGGCTTTCGTTAATCCTAAATAAGAACATGAACAAAGAGTTGTACGTATGATTATTTTGAAACAAAATAAATTTCCATAAAAAACTGAAGACCTTTTCAGCGCTCTTTTTCATCATAGCTATGGCAACATTTCGACAAATACTAGACTCAATATCATCTCCACAAAACCTAAGATCCATAGAGAAGCGTCAACCATTGCAATGCTTTCTATCTACAGTGCTGCATGAATTCAACGTAACAAAAGTCACTTGACACGGAGTCATATGCAAAAGTACTTGAATTATCACGACAAGCATTTTCATACAACTCGATAGCGATAGCATGATAGGAATTGCAGCTCCCCAGAAAAAGGAACATGAATAACTCCCGTGCCTTGCAAAAACCCAGTGTTCACTTGAAAAACTCATCTGCAACAGTCCTTCCGTAAATACCTTCAAAACAAATCAGTATAAGTTCCAATAAACTACATCAATCCATCAAAGCAGATTCTATATTCATTGTGTCATCTATTTGAACAAGGTATAAATTCTTTTTCAAAGCTCTTTCAACATATATGTAGTAGAATGACAACAAAACAAAAAAAAAACTAAAATGTTGCATACAAATTCATCAGGTATCACGACAAATAACGACTGCACCACCAAATTCAAAAAGGCACCAAATTGTACGGGCAATTTTGATAACTGTACAAAAAATGAGTTAAACAGCATAACTGAATCTAAACATCAAGCAAAAATATATGTCTACTAAGACTGCGATCATGGGAATTTATCCCAAATACTCAACATGATTTAAATCCACATAACCGCCTGTACAAATCTAGAATCATTCAGATACGAATGCAATCAAATAACATGTATTATAGTAATATTGACAGAACAAAATGGTTGTTGAGCAGTAGTTGTAATAAGAGCAAAAATCATGTCATCAAAATCTTCCGGAAACATAACAGCGACTTATTTCGCATGTTTCAACATCTATACAGAAGTTTGTAGTTTTTCAATTACCAATGACAGTATGTTTTATGGTAAGCAATTTAAAACCACAATGCTCCATCAAGGGTGTATACTGTGTTATTTCACAATGAATAAGAGAACAGAACGGAAAAAAAAAAACAGATGTCAATTCTAAAAATCTGAGGCATATTCGAAATTTACGAACATTACTGTGGCATTGGTACAGCCTGGTGGAATTTCCACAACCCAGGCTATTTCCCCGTATATACTATTGGAGATTTACAAAACAAATACGCTGATTGAAAAATCGAAAGTGATGTTTGAGACTCAGAAAAAGAAATCATGTAGAAGACTGGTACGTTTATGCTCCGCGCGGTGCATATGCGCTTCAAGAGAGCCTCTCGCAGTCGAATCTGCTCTTTCAACAGCCCATGCCAACTCTTCGACCTCCTTTTCTAACTGAGCTTGTTGATACTCGAACTGAAATGTTCTTTTTTTCGCTCAATTACATTAAATCTACAGATACTGCTGTACGAAATCACATTTGGATGTCGGAATGAATCAACTTTATTAGATAATAATTTCCATCATTAAAATATAAGGAATTACCACCATCATTACAGTAGGCGTCAAGTCATAACTATGATATCGGTGCGTAGTTTTGCACAAAAGCACAGTCAAAGTGAAAAAACAGGGAACAAAATAAAATCAGTTTTGCTAATATATCAAAATTTAAAATTAACGAGTGAAGAAGCAAAAGCGTAAGCATTTTCCCTCTTTCATCATAAAAATATTCATCTAAATGACGACGCTAACGACTGTTAGGATCTGTACACTAATTACGGCATAATTTTAGTTAACCGCTCTTCACCATTGACCACTGTTACAAACATAGGATAATGACATGCGTAGCAACATTCACAAATTTATGTGGTGGTATTTCTGGTAACTAATCATTTAATAAGGATGAAATCCTTTGCGAATGTGTGACGCAGGCAGGGATTATCCTATGATTGCAGAATATAACGCATATATGTGCACATATAGTGTATATGCGCTCTATTCATTACGCATTATATCCAAAACGACCTATTATAGTCGCACATTCTCCATATCACTAACACCGCCAATCTCACTTCCGACTCTATGCAAGCCGTAGTGAGTCACTATTGATTTCAAATGTTTTAATCTCCAGAGTTTTATATATATATATATATATATATATATATATATATATACTAACACATATATAGAATCGGATATTTGAAATTGAAAAGACGTAGTCCAAAACTTGCTTTTACAATCTTTATCGTCTATGTTCCTATTCAGAGTGCGATAAAAATGAAATTGAATTCTATATGGATGTGTAGAAGCTTTATTGAGAAGACAGCACATTCTACAAAGACATTTTTGATGAATTTAACGCTAAAATTGGCTGTAGGAGAACGCCTGACGAACGTCACAATGGCACCCACGGACTCGAATGGAATGAACAAGAAGAAAGAACAAGATGAATCCATGATAATTCTCGATTCCAAAAGCCTATCCCTACGATGGATGTGGAAGTCTACTAATTGAAAGTACCATAATGACATAGAACACGTCACAACAAATAGATTTTGCCTAACAGATGTCACAGTTGCCCCAAAGTTCTATACGTGATGCGACCATCGCCTCCTTCGCTCCAAATTTTTCTTCATGAGCAAAGGGGAAATAGAGCTGCAATTTTTAAAAAACGAAATCCCAAAATGAAAACGAGTTGATAATTTTAGCTAGCTTTTGAGAAGATACCGTCATTGATAACATTGACGAAGAATATGACTGGCTAATGAAGCCCCACGATAGCGCGAAAAACTCCGAGAGTTTGATAGCTACTAAAAGACGTTTGTCTTTAAGAACTCTTGAGTTGATACCTCAACGTGGAGCAGCTACAGGCGCACGAAATTATCGACTAACGCCCAAACTTGCGAGTCGCTGCAGAGAAGCGATAAAAGACTTTAAAGAGAGAAGAGCAGAATTGATAAATAAAGCAGCTGAAGTTGGCAAAATCATTCGCTACGCCCGCCGATGCTTCACAAATCACAAGACCAAGATGACTGCTCTCCGAAGCCAGGGCGGAACACTTACCTTCTCCAGAAAGGCGATGGAGAGAATCTTCTACGATTACTACTCGAATCCCTTCGGTTGCCACGTTCGTTTACCTCCATGTAATGAGAGGAAAGACGATTATGTTGTCCCAAACGTTGTTCCTTCCAAGATTCGACATCCTATTTCGTCGGTAAGAAATCGTATAGCTGCCGGGCCAGATAGGAATAGACCAGAACATCTGAATAATCTACCGCCAGTTCTCGTTAAAATACTGGCTCGACTCTTCACACACTGAATGTCTGAATACAAGGTTCCATTCAGTGGAAAACTTGCAGGACTGTGTTGCTGCACGAAAAGGGAGACGTTCATGAGACTGGTAATCATCGCCCAATCTCACTGTTATCCTTCGTCTATAAACGTGCCATGAGTCATCTTAAACAAGGTAGGTAGAATATTAGCAGAACCACGTAAGCAAGCATTGTTTCAAAAAGGTTTTAACACTATGGACCATTTTCATACAATTATAAGACTCATAGAAGTATCAATGAGACTACAAAAAAAAACCACTTTGTCTTACCTTAATCGATCTTAAAAAAGCTTTTGATTCTGCAGAGACAGAAGCGGTCATGGTAGCTAGACTAATCAAATGTTTTCGATTCCGTATACCAAGATTCTTCGTAAACAATGTAAGAATTTCACTAGCAAAATTATTTCTTCGTCCTACAAAGACATCATCATAAACGTTAAAATATAGGTTCAACAAGGCGATACTATTTCTCCGGAGCTTTTCACAACCACTCTTGAGAACATGTGAAAATTGAGATGAGACGATGTTCGAGTGAAAATCGACGGTCGGCAATTTCACCATCTTCGCCGATGATATCGCATGTATTAAACAAAACATCGAGCAAGCAAAACAAATGCAAGCCGACTTCGACAGTGCTTGTGGAGAAACCGGTCTTAAGTTAAACCGACAGAAGACGATGCTTCTGAGGAACGGATACGTTGCTGATGCCCCATTTGCGCTCAACGAAAAGAATATTTCCGAGTGCTCAAGCTATGTGTACATAGGTCTTGAGATCAATATGATGAACGACATAGAACCAGAGCTCAGCAAAAGGAAACGAGCGGCTTGGGGAACACATAAGGGCATCGAAGTCGTAATGAAGAGAACGAATAAGACTACGTCCCGAGCTCACTTCTTTGTCATGACTATTCTTCTCCCGTACACTCCAAGCTTTCCAAAACTACGTGTGCCGGGGTGCCGGGAGGGGACACGAAGTTCTGGTCTACGTCAACGTCAAAAATCAGAGACGCAGCTGTATACGCCAAGCTTCGCAAGGTTTAGTGGGCTAGACACGTGATGTGCACCACCAGCTCGATGGTCTGACCTTCTAACCCAGGGCCCTAAGAAGAGATCATAATGCTCAACGAATCCGTAGAGCGAAAAAATTCATTGGACTAGCCTCGCGCGCGCTAGGGATAAATGGAAGTTTTACTGGTGTCTGCTCTACATGCTCGATGACAGCGATCCAAATTCCACTATGAATTTCACTATGATTGAACTCACTAATTGTTTTCTTGCTCCATTCTCCATAAAATATGCGAAAGGATACGTGTATTGTAGAGTGTAACGACATTTTGTAAGAAGCAATGCAGCATTATGAAGATATTGCCAGTCAATCCAGGTACCGTCATGATCGTTAACCTTAATACAGGATCATGTTTGTTTTGAACAAAATCGAACATATTCCACGATAATAATTGAGCTAAAAGGTTACCTTAGTATTCATACCAACTCCATTACAAAAAAGACATGTCATAATTCTATGTAAGCTGTATGAATTTCTTCCAATTTTGAATATGATCAACTTACTTTTGATTCAATCTTTTTTTGAATCTTGTCACGAAACTGTTGTTCTAATCTCAATGATTTGCTATGATTTTCAAAACGTTCATAATAGTGGAGATATTTTTCTAGAGCTCTCCTTGCTTTTACATGATTTGCTTCAGCAGCAACAGAAGGATTTTCCTGGAATGTTGAAAAGAAAACTAAACCGACCAATGAGATTTGCTGAATTAATATCATGAAGTGGAACCTTACAGTCATCCGACAAAAGCACTTCTAGAACGAACCTTGTATCTGCTGCATTCGTAGTATTCACTCCCATGAGTTTTCCAATCTGTTTTAAAAAATATGTACACATAAACGTAGAGATTCAAAGTAGTACGTAATGGAATGTAAATTTGTAATTAACTAACTTGTATACACTTACCGCCGAAACACATCCAACAAAAATGATGCTTGCACTTGGCACATTGCATATGGTTACAACCGCCATTTTTCTCGATACAAGAATGACATTGGGGACAATCCTTAGTGTGGGCACTTAATCCAAAATAATATCAGTAGTAAATAATAGAATTTCATTGAAGCTCACAAAAAAGAAGTGAGAAGCAGAAAACCCTCGAGTAGTCTCCAATTCTTATTTATGACAAAATATGTTCAGATATGTATCGCATTCCATGATTTACAATCCATTACTTGTGAATATCTGTTACAGTCAATTAGTCGATGAATCAGTGCAAGTCTTGGCATGTCGTTCATGTTTCTGCCCTCGTAGCTAACCCCTACAGTGCTTGTCAGTATTTCAGACTAACAACTGTAATACCGTTTAACTACTCACGTTTTAAGTACAATCACCCAAGTTTGAAATAAATTGTACGGCTACCAAGTCCGATCCAACCGATTAGCTTATTTAATGAAATATTTAAAATGTGTAAAAATCTGTTTAGTGTTATGAATAATCTTCAAACCAACTTTAGATATTAAAAAATCGTAGACAACCATAGTTCTTAAGGAATCGAGACCTGCCTTACTACAAAAGTTTTTGACTTCAAAATTAATAACGAACTATACAACTACCCAAGAATAGAGGTACTTCAGAATGAACCATTCACATAGTTTATCGAAAGTATCATAAGAAAAATAGTGTTGTCATCACACCTGATATAGTTTGCTGTTTCACTATCATCAGCACATTTTAATAGCCACTGTTTTATGGTGTCGCATGACGTTGGAGCGTGATAGTCGACGCCACACACAATACTGAAATCGTAAAAATGAGTGCTGTACCTATGACACTTACTCCAAGATTCTGCGTGTTTACTAGGCTAGGAAACTAATTAGATACAAACTAATTAGATTTTATACAACGTGTGGTAATATTGTGGTCTCATTGGTCATTATAAAAGAAAAATAGATAAAAATTAGATGCATATACAATTCCCTTTAAGAATGTAGTCAAGTCATAATCATCTTTCGGAGCACATGTCTCTCTGAAAAATTTCATTTTTTTTCGGTTTTCTTGGCAAATACATGGAATTTAACCACTATAATCCTCCATATCAATGAGTCAAATTAATGAATATGACATGCAAAAGAAACAGCAGCACCAAGCTTGTGACAGAACTGGCATGGAAATAGTGTTCTGTTCGAAGTTTACCATCTAATTAACAGAATAGTAATGAAAAATCTGAAACTTCCAGAATTAACACGACGTTCGAACGAAAATTAATACAAACATTATAAAACATTCCTTTCTTTAGCAGCTCAACTTTCTGCGCCACATTATCGTGCAGTTATTAGCATGAGGTCTACCGAAGTCCTGTCCGTTTCTATCATATAACAAGATATAAATTTTTCTTATCATCAATAAATCTTACCAAATAATAAAATTACTTTTTGCCAGCATGAAGACAATTTGTATACCAAATTATTGAAAAATGTTTCATTTTTTAGTGCGAAAGATTCGACCATCGCTTGTTTGATATCTTTGTCATTCTTGAGTTTTTCGCCCTCAGAAGAGCATTGTAAGGGCAAAAACAACTGCTTTGAAAAAGTGCTAAGTACCTTCATGGAATACGGTGGAATTGAAAAAAATTCCTAGCCTATTTCTGTAAATTTATTGAAGTTCCTGACGCAGCATGTGGTCTTGCATTATTAGGATACAGAGCGATGTTCTTCCTGTTGAAAATCGTTCTCTTTTCAACGACTGCTGCCTTTGAATCACTCACTTGCTGACAAAACTACTTCGAACTGAGCTTTTCGTTCGGATTTAAAAGCGCATGATATATTGGTTCTCGAATGACCCACTACAGATGCAACATTCTCTTAATCAGATTTAGATGTGGTTCAAAGTGAAAGGGCTGAAAGGGCTAGGTTTTCGGCGTTCACAATAAGCTTGATCCTTCCAATATTTTCGTAATCCACATTTCATCCTGCTTATCATCCAGTTGGAAGACTCAATTTTGTTCTGAACAGGGCTAGATGTGCATATGACATCCCAATCATCCAAATTCTTCGAACTAATGTGGAACTCATTTTCAATATTTCCACACCAAACCCATCTCCCAAATATGGTCCGAAATAATTAGCTGAACCTAATTCGTCCGCTTTGCGATCTCCCATGTTGTCAGAAAACGACCTTGCTCCAACATGATTTAACAATTTTGTCGTCAACCAAAATAATGGGGGACGTGGCTTATTAGAAACACTCATGTGTTTAAAATTATTCGAAACATTTTCTGCATTTCCTGTCAAAATAGCGCCAAAAAGCATTAGCTTACGTGGACAGAACTGTTGTCATAAAAACTTACGAGACCTTCCGATAAACATGATATAATAATGCAGTAAAACGCAAGACTTCAAAAAATATTTATTTACTTGTAAGAAGATTAAAAAGGAAACACCCACTCTAAAGTGTATGTCCATTTCAAAAAAGCTTTACTTTCCAACAATTTTAAGGGATTTATATCATCCATCGCCACATTCCATTTTACACCTCGACGCCAATTTTTTAGGGGTTAATTTAACAGTGCTTACTAAACAGAAAGATTATGCAAACCAAATATTTAAAACACATCATTATAATATGACCATCAAAACTGTAGGAAATACAATTACTAACAATAATTAAAATGAGTAATAGCATGCCTCATAGTTTTGCATCATCAAATCAAAAATATTCTTTTTTACTGATAACATAAAATATGAATTTGTGGCGTTACGTTGAAGAAGAATCAAATCTAGGAAAAACAACAAGTAACAAACCTCAACTCAACTCATATTATGTGAGTCTTTGAGTTGAAAGAACAAATGATAGCGATTGAAGATAGATTAATGGAAAGAATTATCTTTTGCACAAACTACGAATAGTATGGAGATAGAATCTCGAGAAAAACCTTAAGGATACTGATGCGCAAAGGTCGATGATCAATTCGATAACTATACTTACTTACGGAGGTTCTCATCTCTCCATAACTGATAAAATCGTGAAAAAAGTATCTCGCTTCCATACAAACTATCCACGTGATAGCATTTGATAAAGAGAAGCCATTCTAAGAACTGAAGATATACTCAATTCCTTCCATGTTCCCTGAATCGAGCAGACGTAGAGACCCGACTGAGGTGAACTAATGGAGCGCTTGTAGTTTTTATAATTTAATTTCATTATTGTATTAGAGCAGCGTAAAGCAGTGGTACAAGTGGCACAGTGACAAGCGTGGTATCTACCGTAGCTGCTGGTTCGAATTCACCCCTATATTAAAAAGGCCGTTCATCATTCAAGGTACAGTAGATTGACAGTAGAACTACTTGAGAGGGTAAGCAGCACTCGAAAACAGACTGGTTCTCTCAAGTTATTATACAGACCACTCCTATTCAAACACCACTATATCAAGATGATTGGATGGCGCATCTCCACATAGATATAGATTACGCCAACGTTTATCCTTATTCTTTTATTATTACATGATAAGTAATAACAGAATAACAATAGTAATAATAAGATTAGTAGAAAATACAAACCAAAACGATGTCCAACAGTTGTTACAGGTGACTCGCTTTGGTCTTTTTTCCTTCGATCGTATGATGGTCTACACAAAAACGAATTTTAGTTGTGGCAAATTATACAGTAATTCTTTTTAAACAAAAAACCAAGTATGAGTATCAAACCTGACAATCCTTTCCTACGCAAAATTTAAGCTGTGGATGAGAAGATACGTAGTCACGAAATACAAATCGTTCGTACCTGAAATTTTACAGAAAAAGTTATAGCAACTATAAATTCCAATATTACATTGGCACTGAAGCTCTTCCACATTGTAACATATAATGGAAACCGATGCTTATAAAATTATACGCAGTAATTGGAAGAATATTTCTCTGAAATATGTTTTCCAGAGGGAAACAATCAAGCATCAAATGTCATTTAATATATTTTGAAGCAAATCTATGGTGTAATGACACCGCCTCATTGATAACTTGCAAATTTAAAGCATTATACAGCACGCCATGACAAAATCGTACCTCACTCACTTTGACTACAAACACTATGAAAATTTAATTACAAAAAAAGTGTCACTAGTTTTGATTTCAAAGCTACATCACTTTTAAAACAAATACTGATGAAATATAACATATCTTAATAAAATTTTTCCTTGTCTCATTATTAGGTATAGCCAATCCTATATGCAACGCAAGCGGCAGTATCATGACACATGTTACAAGGAAAATTATGGAAGATAATTACAATTTTATTCGCATAATTGAAAATTTCCTCCCAGATGGTTTACCGTTCCAACGTGGCTGAGAAATGTTTTTAGGATCTTCATTTCGACATGAGAATTCAGCCAAGAGTAGCCAACTAAGAACCGCCACTTTATTGATGAAAAGTTATAAAGGGAAACATCTCTCCGAACCATTAAGCCGGGGTGGACTACCTATGGTGAGGACCACGAAAACACGTGGGTACAAAGGTATCTGAGAAATCCAGGAAACTACAACTACACAGGGAAAACTGCGAAGCGCCAGCGTCACCATGTACGCAGAAGACCAGCACCGTGAACGACAATGTCGTGAGATAGAAAACAATGATAGATTGTGCCAGCACAATGCGTAAAAACGGATCATGTAAGTGTACCAGTAATTGAACTAGTCGTCAAACGAATTCGAATACGCTATACCTTCGTATTGGTACCCACAATTGGTGCATATATTACATGTTAGCTGAAAATTTCCGAATCTTGCCTAATTGTTTGAGAAGGGTGCTCTTAGTTAAGGTGCGATAATTGAGAAGAACACTGACTTGCGAACCGACGGCTCCTCACAAGTCATTTTGTAGACCACTCCGACTTAAACCTTACTATAGCATCAAAACAAATGGATGGCTCACTTTCACAAAGAAAGATCACGCGATGCTTATCCCTATCTTAATTGAAGACAATCCATTTGTTGTTCAAAGACAAAACTTCACGTGTTTGGGTTGCTTCAGAGTAGAATCACGTGATTATAGCGCACAATGTTCTATTAATCATTTATGGTTTAATCATTTTTACTAACAATACTCACGGAAGTTAGGAGGAAAAATAAATAATATTTAAAGACTCAAGCCAATCTTTTACACTCAAACGAATAGTTGCTACTCCATCTGCTATGTTTTACTAGCACCTTTCCCGGCCTTGGAAATATCATACATCTTACTTACTTTGTATATCACGTAGAAAATCGTTAATATGGAGTGTATTTGATCTTCGTCTTAAGATGGCACCAACCATTCAATTCACCACCTACTTCAATTCTTTGTCATAATGTAGTTATATTGTAGTGTTCTATATAGTCATAATATCTTGTTATTTAAATAACGTTATTGTTGTGTTGCATACAAAAGTTTTATTAGCCATGTCTGAAGTTATTGAATTCTATAACAAAAACTATAGGACTTTATCGTAACTTGAAGAGAATGAGGAAACATTCAGATGAAAATTAACAAACCGAGCACGGAAATGAGGCTTATCGAGGATTCGCAGAACAAAATCGCTCGGACATAGAAGGTTGCAGCTTGGTTCCATACATTCCAACCACGAAGCTATTCCTTCACAAATCCTAAAACATACGCACTTGTGAGACAAAAAATTTAAACACGAAGAAAAAACAATGAAACAACTTTCAAATAACTACAAAAACATAACACTATCATTTCACTTGAAAACATTACTTCGCTTCAATGTAATGACGCCAGCACACTGCACAGAATGTATGGCCGCACGCTAGCGATCGCATGTCTAAAATGCTTCCTTCGGCACAAACTGCGCAATATGAAAGATCAGAGCTTCCTCGAGAGGAAATCGTAGCTCCTGGAGGAAGAATTCCACTAGCTTTAAGAGTTTCCGTTTCATCAGTAGAGAGCAGGAACGATACCTGAAGGAAATTAAGCGTTATGCAATCTCATTCCAATAACAATCACGACAACCGAAAGACCACTTCTAAACTCAAGTAGCACATGTAGAGCATGCAGAAAACATATTGAAAGCCTCCAAATGTTACCATCTACCTCTTAGTTAACAAGCATCAAATTGGGAGCTAATTTTTCAAGTAATTTTGCATATGGACGTTCAAGTCTTGCAAATACATAGTCAATTTTTTTGGATTTTTCCAACCCTTTAGAGCGACTTCACATCTTCTCGAAAATTGGTAATTCTACGTCTACTTTTTACGACCAAATATGTGGTTGTTTGAATTGACCCAACATTCTAAAGCGTTTACTAATAAAGTTAATTTATTATAGTTATATATCTTACTAGTTTATGTTTCTGACTTTTTATCGAATATCAAAAAGAATAACATTTTATTAATTTATAGGCGAGATTATAGGAATAGATATATCAAGCGGTTATTCGTCAATGCAGTGACTAAAGAAATGCTTTGCTTACCTTGTTCACATCCCACTCGTTAGCATGAAGCAACATTCGCGCAAGAGTTGGAGAGATCTTGGCCTTATCGACTAAGGATGCTACACTTTCGTTCAGAACCCGTTCAACCTATTTTTAAATAAAATAACAAGGATCCTCCGTAAATTAGAAAGACCTTATCCGTCAAAAAGAAAATGTGTGATTTAAATACCTGAAAAACATTTAAGCATTCGAACTCTGCATCTTCGGACTTAATTTTTCTAACTTCTTCTCCATCCAGATTCATGTCATAATCACAAGCATTATAATATTCTAAAAAGACACCGTTGCTTCACTAAACACAACTACAAGAAGTATAATTGAGTCCCTCTTATTGTTTTAGACTAGATGTGATCAGCAAATTTATACTCGACATTGACCAATTTTTGAATTCAAAGATTTAAAGATCAAACTATTTAGGAAATACTACATTTAAAACTGTTTTAAAAAACACGAGTAGGAGTCACTGTTACCAGCGTTCCAAGGTCAGCCTATTGCATGTAAGTCAATGAATACAAACTGTAAATGTAACAAACACAAGTATATTGAATAAAAATTAGAAAGGAACGAGGATATCATTAATGAATCGGTGAAACCCACACAGTTTTTATCAAAAAGTGATAAAGCAAACTGTCCAGAAACGAAATTTTTACCATCTATGTCATCGGCAGATTCGTAGGTATTATCATCATCCATGATTCTAGAATCAGGAAATCGTGAGCCACCGAAAGCTACAGCAAGCGCGCGCTTAAAGAGTTGAATTAAATTCGTGAGCCACCAAGTGTGGAATCGATTACGCGACTACGCACGTTCCCCCGCGACCGCGACGCCAAACGCGTTATGCAGTCTCGACATCGGCAACGTTATACGGTGTATTTTACAATCAAGCAGAATAGTAGATGTGAGTTGTCAGCGATAAAAACTTCAACCATTTCTACATTGCAGTAGATTTTTATTGATTTCTTTATCTGAAAGTAGTGTAACGAATTCAAACCACCAATTCTGCGAAATCTTCTGCGAAAGAGTTGAATGGTTGGATAACGCGTTAGATTCTGATTAAAGCTGAATATAGACAAGTATAAACGAAAATTTGCGTATTAAAATTTTCACAACCGCATGACTGATACAGTGAAAGTTGAAGAGCCGTAAAGTAGATAACGTACGCTTACTGCAGTGTCGTGATTATAATTTCCATTTAACCAACCAAAACAGCTGATTAAATACGATCCTTATAGAAAAGGTACTCTACTATATAGATGATTTCTTGTATACCCGTCTCCCTAATACGACTTCATATAACTAGTATAGTTTCTTGACTAAAGCTGTCAACGATGAATGAATAAGAGATGACCGCCGCTACTGTCGTTCCCAATCAAAAACATGCATGGCCGATACCGTCCGCTTTCTTTCTTTTGATGTGTTATTGTTGTTATAAATTTACACATATATTGTACAACAATAAACCTGTATTACGTATTAGCCGGTATCATTATTACAACATATGTGACTTGTAAACATTAATGAATTTGTCACACAGTCATGGCAGCCGGCTAAAGTGCTAGAGTTTTGACGCCAAGCAATGTTTAAACTAATGAATGACTCTTCAGAGCGCAATAATACGACAATAACTGTAACAAATAGTGGCAACCTCCAGTGTAAAATCATTATGTAATATGAGATATAAAGGAAATCTCATTTTAGAGAGGGGTATTATTATTCTCCAAAAATTATCCTCACCTTTTGTAATGTTCTTTATATTCTACGGTTCGCTCATTGAAAATTCCCAGTGGAAATCGCACTGCAAACTAGTACATTGGCCGCAGCACATGAAATTTATTTGACCTTCTGAATGATAAAACATTTCCAAACAAAAAATTACCTTTCAGATTAGAACTAAATCATTCGAAACTCGGCTATTCAATAGCAGGCATCAAAAAAATGCTTGAATACTACTCACAATAGAAATTACTCAACTCACCTATAATATCATCATACAAAACTCATTGATTGGTATCGATGCCTCTGATTTATCTACTATGCACGAATTCATCGGATTGCTAAAAGAAAAAAAAGCCACGACAAAACAAAGCAATATGGGTGAAATTCAGAAAGACGGCAGGTAGCGAAAATATAATTAAATACAAGGGAGGGAAATTATTCACTATTCAGGAACTAATTATTCACCAAGTACAAAACACAGTACTAATGACAGTATAGATATATGAAGATGGATAATAAACAATACTGAGACGATGTATGGCATGTCAAAATATGAAGGATTTTCCTTAAAAACATCAGAATATGGAAGATTAACCAGATAGAGGAGTTTATAAATCTAGATCATTCGAGCATGTCGGCTTAGATTATTGTGGCTCAATATCAGTAAAAAACGACACATCAATTAGTGTTTATGGTTTGAAGTGTCTATTTGCGACAACAATAAGACTAATTCACTTAGAATTAGTCAAAAACATGACAACTACTAAATTACTACTTGCATTGAAAAGGTTTTTGTTAAAAAAGGAGTTCTGGTCAGTATTATAGCTGATAAAATCTGTGTCTTCTGATAGTCGGTGAATTACTGAGAGAAACCGTTCATTCACTAATCAATGATGAGACTGTTGCAACCTCAAGCCATACGATCCGTCACCGGAAGCGTTTTATGAACGATTATCAAAGTAAGTCAAACATCCCATATACAAAGCAGTACAAAGCGCAAAAATTATAGTTGGAGACCTGGAAACACTTATCATAGAAATAGAAAGATGTCTCAACACATTCTAGCTTATCACGAAAAGGATCGAGAAAATTTTCTGATTCTAAAAACAATAGGTTTCATACAAAAAGACTTAATAATGATTTATTGCTTCAAAACATTCACTCAACAATCAAATGATTCAGACTACAAATCACTATATGAAAGAGCACAACTACACACGCAACAGTAAACAAGGAGCCTCATGCACAAGTCATAAATTCACAGAAAAATCCGGACCATATGGATAAAGCAGCATCTCGCTAGTCTACGTGGAAATCATAAACCCTTAATTAATAAGAAAAAAAAGGAACTATTTAGACACGAACTGAAGAATTACCGAACCACTAGCAGTAAAAAACAATTGGAAAATAGGAGCATATGTACGAGTAGTCAAAAGACACGTTAATAGTCTCAAAGGCATAGAGTAGCTAAAGGACACTGTGTCCTATGACCACTAATTCTTTCCTATGACCTACAAAAGCCTCAATACTTATAACTTGAAGGTTTTTCTTACCCAACATGCAAAGCAAATAATTTTCTGTTACAAGAATACACAAGAGTCGCAGTCCATTGTCTGAAGGCAACAAGCGCAGGAACCACCCATATAGGCGTACCAAATCCCACATTTTCAATATTATACTCACCAAATTATTGACACATTAGAGGCGTTACTTTCAGACATGAAAATTACACAATACACACTTCTGGACCACTACAGAAGATTGCCCAATGAGATTCACCATCGACGAGAATAATTATTCTCTTTGCAAAAAAATTCTTATGTTGGGTTTTCGTATATGTGTCATTATTGTCATATCACTTACAAGGTAAAGTTTGACATTAAGAAAGAACACAAGAATTTACATTATGGACGACTTGCCACCGGTGGGTTTAAGTATGCAAACTCGAATATTTATTCACCAACCTATGCCCATATATCGAATCAGTGTTAGCAAATCAACCCAGGCCCGAGGCATGTATGAGTGTATATTATTGCCCACTGGATACTACCACCACTGCTCTCTTCCGAAGCGGACACAGTGGTGATAAATCATCAGTCTCCTGTAACATTATTAATATGTGAATTATTTCTTGTAGTTATTAATTAATATGTGACACTTTATGATAACTATAAATCTGATTTGAAAGGTGAGCAATGCAGCAAATAGCTGTTTCCTTCCGCATCACATCATAGCGTATCGCTATGTAACATGAGGTATATAGGATAACTCATTCTTGGAGTGAGAAATAGAAAATTAGTCATCCCTGTTGGGTATTGATTCTGAATCACTTGACTGTTGTTGTTGTGAGGTTTGAGAAGTTGATACCTATTTATTCCAACTAAATAGAAGCATATGAATAAGGTGAAGAAGAATACGAGAGGTTGAAGGCAATGCAGATATCTAAACTGACTGAACTCCGGGATGAGGATTCCCCAAGCTGAGTGACTGTTTCTCAGGGCACATCCAAAAAGGCCTATTGCTAGAGGAACGAAGCAGCTGGGGCAGAATGTCTAGGAAGAAAGCAGGTGAGTACTTTCCAGGCAAGCCAACTCAAAGGCTCGATAAAGTTGCGCGCTGTGTGTGCTAAATTTTGCTTACAGTTAGAATTACGTTATCGTATGCATTATGAGGCAATATTTCCGAATATTCTGGACACCCCACGCGAAAACAAGGAAAAATAGAGGAATAGAGGAGTTTAGTAGAGCTTGGATTTAGCAGTACGAATAGCACAAAGAAGATTAAGAATAATAGGGCCTACATAGATAACGATTAACAAGAATAAAGACAGCAAGCAGAGTACCTTTGAAAGGGGGAAGATCAAAATTCAACAATTCAAAGTGATCCATGGCAGCAAATAGTCTATGGATAAAAGTGAGGTTTCCGGTTGGATAATTCTGATGATTGTCCGTAGGACCACTGAGCGCTTCATCATTGACGAAAACGAGTGATCACTGCACCGAGAAGGTTGCAGATCCAGCGGAGCACATGGCGTCGCAAATAATTCAACTGTGAAATGGGTATTACGAAATCTAGAGACGGCTATCATATTCGTTGTGACGAACTGCAATTGACGTGCGAAGCCAGTTGTGGTTTTCGCGAACAGCGTATCTTGCCACTAAAGTATCATGAAATATTGCGAAGTCAGTCGTAAGGGTGACTCGGTCATCCGGTACCTGACACATCCGTAGGCGCATTTGCATGATACTGTCCTCGTTCCGGTGCTGGATGTACAACCCTTTGGTGAAAAGCGACACTGAAAACGATGTGGTTCCTCTGAAGTATAACATTGTAGTTGACCTATTCCGCCTGGTGTGAGGACTTTTTGAACGCTGGGATCCACCAAGAAAGTCGCGTTGCTGTCGTGAAGAAAGGTCGATGAAAAGATAGGGTGTTGCGCGGTTGTGGTGCCGATTAGATTAAAGTAAAGATTGTTCCAAGTAGATGTTCGTCCGGGGAGAAGTCGTAACGGAGTGGTGGTGCTAGAAGTGTCCTCGGTGAGCGTAATTTTCGCATTAACTATCGTTTCACAATCCGGGCGTGTGAACTCGGCATGAATCTTTTTGCTTGTCGGCTTGGCATATAAAGCACGAAACAAATAACTAGGCCCACCCAGGAAACAACCGTCGCAAAGGAGCCCGCTGCAGCTGGACGAGCAAAATGCGTAGCCATAGTTAGTGTTTACTGATTGAGAAAATTCTTCAAGTTGGTCTTTTGGTGATATGTCGTCGCAGGTGTTGTAAGTAGAGCTGCCGGCTAAACAGCATCTATGGGCTGATTCTGAAATTATGACTTGTTCTCAAGTATAAAATTCTACCTTCTTATGGCACTGGAACAAGATGCCTCCAATTTTGATGGACAGCATGTCTATGATCGTTCCGTTTGGTGTTTTGAGGGTGAGACAGGTTTTCTGTTGAATAGGTTGCAATGTAATAACAGTCGCTGCATTAAATGGACACACTTCTGATTGCGGGGTAAGCAAACATTTTTCCTCCTTTGCCGTTAATGATATGACTTCAGAACACTGTTCGGAGTAATGTACGGCAAGAGCCAAATAAAGAATGGCGTGACCAATTTTTCGATTCCTATTCTCATTTTGAGGATTCAAATATCGTCGAATTCTGAGTCAGTGCCTTAGCCACCATCTCTTTAGTGCTCAACACAAAGGGTTGTACAACCACTAGTACATAGTGAGAAATTTTATTGCACGAAAGGCTTTTCTTAGGAGGAGTAACATAATCTGGGCTATGAAACACACTTGGAATGAAGATTATTAGAAGACCGACTAGAAGAGCTGTAAAGCCCAGCTGCACATAGGACCAACATTGCATGTTATAAACGTGCTCCCAACAAAATACAAATCGGAGCGACTCGCATATAGGATGTTTAGGCTTTACAATCGGCCTCCACCTTGTAGACAACAGAGCCGGAGATCCATACTTTGGCGACATCGAATAGTCATACATGATGATGGAATTCGGGAAAACGTGTTTCTCGAGTGGCATTGCTGATGAATACACAATATTGAGAAATATACGCTTGTACCACTTTAAGTTCGTCAGATGCATGGAATGACAACTCTTTTGATACATTTGTTATGCACCGAAGGGTGGAACCTTTTATGGAGTGGTTGCGAATAACTATCGAGTATTCCCTCCCGCAAAAGAGAAAACGAAAGTCCCGCGTCTTACACTCATAATATGACTTCTTAACTGCCTTCCATGCTTTGAGTGGAATTTGTCCAAGACGTTGTTGACATTATTGATTATGAGAAGCGCTATTGGGTTGTCAAAAGTACAAAATGATTTAGCGTTCGGACGACAAAGGTGCGCTTCACAGAATTATGGTGTTCCCATTATGATTTGCAAAGGGAATCATTAGCCTTTGTGATCAACGCTTAGGAAATCTTCCTAATCAATATAATCGCGAACGCTGATAGATAGTCTGTCAACGAGCAATACAATATCATCAAGTAATTCAATGTCGTCAAACGTATCTAAACTTTTTATTGGATCTCATCCGGAAGATGAGCCGAAGGAACAGACGTCTGGCGGCTGGTAGGATCGAAGGTGGTGGGGTACATTATTGAAGTTTTGGGAGGTAATCGAACTATAAGTAAATGAGCACAATGAGGTCCATTAAGGACAACTGCACTTAATCACGCATGTACAGGTATGATTAAAGGATGTGATATAGAGGAATAAGTCAAAGCGTATGTGTCCTAAAGGACACGTAATTGGAAAGCAACATAACTCGATCTTGTTTTCCCATGAGAAACGTGCGACAGCTAATTCTGACGCTGAGCAATTACTGAGATAGAGAATTGTTTTCTTTAAGTGGCTATCTCCTGAACATCGAGTATTCATCGTAAAGTAACAGGCAAATAGCGAAATAAGAATACAAGTAAAGAGAGTGACTGACGGATGTAAAGAAACTCTAGATCTAGATCTGGTTATCATTGTGTGAGTTCTTGGCGATTCGACCACTTTATCAGGCATGACCGGCATGGTTGTTGGAGTTTTTTGAATAGTGGGCAGCTTTAATTTGTAGATTAGGCTATTTGGACGCGTTATAGTCCGCTTTGAGGGTAGACGGATCTCAACCGAGCGGGTAAAATCACCCTTAGAGCCTACTACCTCTCTCAGTTTCCATTGTCTTTTGTCAAGATGCGGATCCTGAATTAATATGTCTCCTGCTGTTTGTGGTTGATTCTCGTAAGATTTGGGTAGAGAGTGGGCAGTTTTGTACTGCTCGCGCAACGCTGTCAATTATTCTTGGCTCAACCGCTCCAAAAAGTTCTCTACCAACTTGGCCGTTCTTCCCCACTCGACTAAAAGGGAGTCACGTGACGTTGGTGTGCAATACCATAGGGACTCGTGTTCGATTGAGCGAAGTGACGAATCGCGCACTTCATCCATGAAATAGGTTAATGGTCGAGTATTGACAATGGCTTCTACTCACTTTACTGTGGTTCTGATGTCATCGATGTTGAGTTGACGATGAGTATGCAATCGTCGATAGGAATTTTTAAATATATCGACATTTTCTTATAAATGCCTCCTCGCCATGGACTAAGACAATGGATGGATTTGAACTGAATTCGTTTATTTGCGCAATAGTCGATAATGTCCTGATCAAAGTCAGTATGGGGTGAAAAGAAATAGCTACTGCTGATAGCTTAAAACGCTTGAGCATTGTCGCACAAAATCTAGATTTGGCAGCCAACTGAAGCTATAAAACGTCTCAGAAAATGGAGAACCGTATTGACTGTCGTATTCAAGGCGACATCTATATAGATAGCGCGGCAATTTAGGCACATAAAGAGTTGAATCCAGTATTTAGCGATAGTGTCATCTGAGGTTTTATATTAAAAAGGTCCTAAAAACTCCATGCCGATATTCTCGAAAAGATAACGAAGCGGCTTGTGACGGCGTTCCGATAGAGGAAGAAAAGGTGGCGAGGCAAACAGCTTAGCCCGATAACGTTTACAATGGTAGCATTAATGTATGTTTTTCTTCATGATGGCTCTCCCATTTGGGATCCATACACCTTGTCGTACGATGGCGAGTGTATGATTAACGCCACAATACTGGTTGTTTTCATGGATATAGAGGACATATAGGGTAGTGAGGTGACAATCACGGGGAAGATAGATTGTAGTCACACTATCTGGTAACGTAGTCACACTATCTGGTAACGAGGAGCTACAGATCCGACCCTTACATCTCCAAAGCAATGTCTCCTCACATATGAACACATTGAGTTTCTCTTTTTCAAAGCTGGATAGAGGAGAGATGGAATGAGCAATCCGAAACAATATGATTCCAGCCTTGGATCTAAGACTTGCTTTTGAATTACCAAAATGATGTCTAGCCTATGATAATCTCTTTGTTAACAATCACAATACAAACGTTAGGGTGTTAACTGGCTCTCTCCACGAACTGAATATTGAGATGTCCACTAGAGATATTTTATTGGAAAGATGATTAGGATTCGACATTGTTATATCTGCTATTGATACATCTAGGTGACTGAGTTCATACTCGCAGTTATGCGGAGTTGATGGAGAGACCTGATCCACTGTCTCTGCATTTGGCCAGGACCTGTCGTCGGCAATAAGAAATGGCGAACCTCTCAATCAAGATGCTAAATTCAACAGATTTAAAATTCTAGCCTCTCTAGAATCGATATCTGCCAGGTTGCGGTGGCCGAGGATGTGCCAGATGCTAATGTCCGAACAGTTTTCTCGAATGATATCGACTCTACTGCGAACGAATACGGTAAAGTCGTCAGTAGATTGAGTCGAAACTAGCGCTGCCGTGCTATCTGTACACAAAAATTTTTGCGTTGTGCTTACTTTTAATTGACCTAAGATAAACGTAGGTAGCGTTGCCCCAATTATCAGCGCCGTTAACTCTAGTCGAGGAATAGTGAAGTTATGATTTAGTGAAGCCAGTCGGGATTTAGACATAAAAGAGGGTTGCAGCGGACTGTCCTCTTTCAGGCCTCAATATACTATACAGGTGGCGGCGCGATAATCGGCTACTGAGGCGTCCGTAAATATGTGTGAGTCGTATTCTCCGTATGAAGTATTTATAATGAATAACAACAAACGAGGCAGCTTCACTCTCTCCTGTGTTGGTTTATCCTTTGGTAGAGTATCGTTTCATGCTAGAGGAATCTTGCATAAAGATTGGAGGAAAAGTTTTTTTCCAGGACTACGGGAGAAGTCAATCCGAGAAGATCAAAAGTGCTAGCGACGTACTGAAGGACCATCTTCCTATTCTAAAACTCTTGTAGCATAGATGCAGATGGTATCGAAATAGTTATGGTGTTAGCCAACGTATCCCATCGCAATCCCAGAAGTTTTTGAATGTTAGATACTGGCATGCGCTCTCAGGTCTCTTAAAAAACATTTGAAACGGATGAAATTACTAGCGTAGTCTCGCAAATTCATGCCTGTATCACGAGGGAATTGTTTTGACTCATAAAAGTAGTCGATGCCTTCCTGGACAGTGTTGACTCCGAAACACATATCATCTACATACTTATTACGTTGAAATAGGTGAGATATAGTATTTGCTACGGTTAGGTGGAGAAGAAACGGTGAAAAAATCAAGCCAAACAGTACCTGAGTGAAGTGGTATTTTCGACAACATTATCATCCGTTAAACGATCTCTCAAATCTTTGAACCAGAAGAAGCGAGTGAAATCATGAAATTCTGGATGGAGACCGGCCATTAGAAAAGCTTTCTGTATGTCATTTGAAACCAAGATGTTGTAGAAGCAGATACGCATGAGAATGACAAGGAAATCCGATAATATTACATACCCACGATACAGTACATTGTTAGGACTGGATTTCATTCGCATTTTGATTGAGCTATTATATACTCGCCTTAGATTTCCAATATCATGGCTCTTTATCTCTTCATGGTGGCATAAAGTGGTGTTGTTTCCCATACGGCGGGCCTACGCGTTCCATAATACCTCGTCTTGAATAGTTCTTTATGCACATATGATAGGCTCTCATGATGCTGGGTCTAGCCATAAGCGATCGATCAAGAAATGTATAAATATCTATAAATAAATAAATATCGAGAAATGCAAGAGTGTGAGACCATAATTAGGGGGCAAGGTTGTAAAGCTTTCTTTGAATGGCAGTTGAACAACGACCCTTTTCTCTGTTCGATCATATGCGATGGTATCATGGAAAAATCTCAGACATTGCTCATCCTAGTTCCTAATCGGACTGTCCGTAATTTCTATGGTCTTTGATTTCTAGAAGTTAGTTGCCAGCGGGGTTACCAGATCTTGTCTTGTAGTAATCTCATCGTCCTCTTCTGCAACTGCTTGGTAAGAATGGTATACAAACTGAAATGCCTGTCCCGCTCTAACATCACCAACAGAAGTGGGAAGTGAACCATGTCCGTTAGGAAATTGTTTAAAATAAAATTTCTTAGAGATTATGAGATCCCAAAAATAGTCATGATGAGGAGGGCCGGCTTGTCAGTGTTTGGCACTAGACGTTTATGGCCTAGTCTGTCCAGAGCCAACGAGTGTAGTATCGGCTGAGTTAGCTTAGAAACGGAGCGGACTATCTCATACGTTTCTCACCGTTTTCCGTTTGAATGCCTACCTCACAGTTCGTACATTGAATATTGCCTAGCTGATCCCTTCATAGGCTGCTACTTAGCTCATCCGTTAGAAAGGGCAACCCAATCGAGAGTTCTGGCAACCTCTTCTGTAATATAGAATTTATAAGATCCGAATCAAAGAAATCCAGGACCGAAATCCATTTATACGGATCGTTACGATGAAAGAAAAATAGCGACAGATGCACACATAGACAAAGTCAGCGGAGCGTCAACTACCGCTTGTGCCAAAGTCAACGTATGATCCTGTATAGAAAAATATCCTCTGTTACATAGAGGACTTTTCTATCCTCAACGCTATTAAACCTATACTCTAGCTGACATCTCTCTCTATTATACCTTCATTCCTCTTCTATCTCTCTATTCACCCGTTGACACACACCAATCGATAGATCGGTCATCCGCACCAATTGATCGACATTATGCCGGGAATGAGATGGTTCCTTCCATTAGCCACCACCATTCTCTTCCAAAATTAGTAAAACACTGTTCGCGCTGTCGCGACACGCTATTTAGTCATCCACGCGATACTAGTTAGTTTATGATATATTCTACTCATACCATCTTCATATTACTCTCATTTACTAAATAGTAGGACTATCTCACTTCTATATATCTGTCATGATCGCTTGTACCGCAATCGTTTGGCCAATGCACCAAATTGTAGTGTAGTGGCCGATGTGCAGAAATTGTATTGGTCTCAGTGACGGTAAATATCTTAACGCTCGCCGTGGGTAGTTTCCTACGCGGGTCTTTTGTACTACTCGCCTCGAACTTGTGTAAAACAACACAAAAATAATACATCGAGATTACAATAGCGATAAAGCGAAATTAATGAAATAAAGCTATCATAATAACTACTTGAGACTGTATTAAGGCAATCAAGTAACATTTGTTGATAAAATACAAAAAAGTAAGATATGTCAAACTCTACAAAAGGAATTATTACATCAATTAATATATTGGGATTATCCTGGACGATTGTATGAGACAACTACAACCAGTCTACTAGCAAAAGTGAAGGGGATTCGGTTAAGAGTCATGAGTGAAAAGTATCGAAGAGATGTTCACTGTAAGGTACATATATAGGGAGGGTGCGGAGACTAGAGATGTGTAAACAATGTTCGTTTTTGAAGCCGATACCAGAGGCTAATTGAGAGGTCGGCACCAAAGGCTAATCACGATGTCGAAATATTCATAACTATCCAGAGAAAAGAACTTCATAAATCCCTACCTTGAGTATATTGCATAAAGTATAAAAAGAGTATTCTCTACAAGCTGTTTAATTTATCAGTTCTGCTCTTCTCTCTTTAAAGTCTTTTATCGTCTCTCTGCAGCGACTCGCAAGTTCGGACGTTAGTCGATGATTGCCTGCGGCTGTAGCTGCTCCACGTTGGCTCATCAACTTGAAGGTTCTTGAAGGCAACGTCATTTAGTAGCTATCGAACTCTCAGCGTTTTTTGCGCTATCGTGGTGCTTCAGTGGTCAGTCATATTCTTCATCGATGATGTCAATGACGGTAACTTCTCAAAAGCTAGTTAAAGAGTTTTATAATTATCAACTAGTTTTTATTTTGAGAAAAATTGAAGCTATATTTCTCTTTTGCGCATGAAGAAAATTTTGGAGCGAAGGAGACGATGGTCGCATCACGTATAGAACTTTGGGGCAACTGTGACATCCGTTAGGCAAAACCTTCTATTTGTTGTGACGTGTTCTATGTCATTATGGTACTTTCAATTAGGAGACTTCCACATCCATCGTAGGGATAGGCTTTTGGAATCGAGAGTTACCATGGATTCATCTTGTTCTTTCTTCTTGTTCATTTCATTCGAGTCCGTGGGTGCCATTGTGACGTTCCTCAGGCGGTCTCCTACAGCCAATTTTAGCGTTAAATTCGTCAAAAATGACTCAGAATGTGCGGGCTTTTCCATAAAACTTCTACACATCCATATAGAATGCTTCAATTTCATTTTTATCGCACTCTGAAGTAGGAGCGTAGACGATAAAGATTGTAAAAGCAGGTGTTGGACCACGTCTTTTCAATTTAAACGTTCAGTGCGGGTCGTGAGTTGTTCAAAAATATCGATGTTAATGACCAATTTGGAATTGACGGGTACACCTACCCCTATGCCACCGACACTTATGCTATTGCATGTTTCAAGGAATATATTTGTAATTTTAATTTATTTCGCAATAATATTTTACTGTCTGCAGTTGTTCTGATTTGGCCGCAAAATCCAGAAACTCAGGCGGGATTCGACCTCGCACTTACAGATATGTAGTCTGCCGTGCTAATCCATTGAGTCGACCAGCACAACAGAATCAAGCAGCCTGTCTCCTGAATCCACCCACGTCTCAAGGTAAGTACACGGTTGCTTTTGGTCTGCGGTTCACCCCTATACGCCACCTAAGGTCGCGCCACGCAGCTTCGCGACTAACCGGCTTGAGATCTCTCAGAGGGAGATCTGTGAAAGAATTGCACTACCGAAATTATTTCCCCATTCTACAAAAACACTATGATCAACGTTAAAATATAGGTTCAACAAAGCGATACTATTTCTCCTAAGCTGTTCACCGCCACTCTTGAGAACATCATGTGAAAATTGGGATGGGACGACGTGCGAGTGAAAATGAACGGTCGGGAACTTTAACATCTTCGATTCGCCGGTGATATCGCATGTATTGAACCAAACATCGAGCAAGCAAAACAAATGCAAGCCGACCTCGACAGCGCTTGTGGAGAAACCGGTCTTAAGTTAAACCGACAGAAGACGATGCTTCTGAGGAACGGATACGTTGCTGATGCCCCATTTGCGCTCAACGAAAAGAATATTTCCGAGTGCTCAAGCTATGTGTACCTAGGTCGTGAGACCAATATGATGAACGACATGGCAGCAGAGCTCAGCTTAGCAGAAGGAAGCGAGAGGCTGGGGGAACACATGAGGGCATCGACTTCGTAATGAAGAGAACGAAGAAGACAACGTCCCAAGCTCAGTTTTTTGTTATGACTATTCTTCCTGCCTTAACACCTTATGCCTCGTAAACTTACGAAAGCAAGATGAACAATGACTGAGCTCAATACAACGTTTTATCGAAAGGGGGATGCTTGGCGTTTGTGGTATCATACAAGTGAAGGAGGGAATACGAAGTCCTAAACTACGTCATGGATCAAAAATTAAAGAGGCATAAGATATATTCGTAATTTGTTTTTATTTAATTGCATTTTTGCAATGATATTACAATGTCCACAGTTGTGCTGAGATGGCAATTAGTTCTTAGTTCAATTAGTTCTTAGTTTCTTAGTTTTTTTTTAGTTTTTTTCTTAGTTTCTTCTTAGTTCAATTAGTTCTTCTCAGCACAACTGTAGGCATAAGATAATCGCTGGCTTTGATCAATCCCTTGGGACGGGATACGTTGATCAATCCGTAAAGTGAAAAGAACTCATTAGACAACCCTAGCGCTCTTTTGAGAAAAATGGATGTCTTAGTTGTTGTCGCTCAACTCTGTCGATGGTGAACGGGGGTCCAAGTGATCTAGGTGATGTGCACCTAGTGGGCTTTTTTAAGTTCTATTCCTACATCATCTAGATTCTCTTTTATTATAATGTATAGGAAGAGGCATGTTTTATCATTAAATTCCTCACCGCAAACTTTGCATAAGATCAACTATATTGTACCTGAGCTTATAAAAACACCGCTTTTATCGCTAAGGCATGCAATTTATTCTAATGTCGTATATGAGCAGTTTTGCAGATAGTTGCGATCCAACTGGGGCTCCAGAGAATTTGGAAAAATTTCTATGATTGTTACCAAGTTCTATAATTTTACTGTTTTTAGACATCGTTTAACAACTATGCTTACGACATCAAATATAAAAGGTAAACTAGAATGGGTTTTATCTACACCGTAGTTTTTGTTTAAAGGCTCATTTTTCTTATGTGATTTTATAGGTTGTTAACGTATTATAACCACTGGAAATAACTAATTATTCTACCAAATTCCGTGAATCTGTTCGGTCTACTTCACCAATACATGCGCTACTGCTGTTCGGAACACAGTTCTTATGATAGTTTTCTTCGTACATAAAAGATGTGCAGATGAACAGTGTGATAGTTGTGTACTGTACCCTAAAGCGACAAATGCAACAGGGATTTTGCGTTCTAGTAGCGTTTTTCTCGTCAATGTGCCTCGTGCGATTTCTGTTTGATTCAAAGTCGTAAAGCTTATAATGAAAATTGTTGAATTCAACTGTCCTTGAGCAAGTACCTCAAACTCAAACTTGGGTAATTAAACCTCTAATGAACGAATAATAAAGATAACATAATAACAACACAAAGACAAGAATGTGATGAGCAAAAAAATTGAGATTCAATACAATAGCTAGGAAGAATAAGATAGAATGAGAGGAGTAATGTGAAAGTCAAGAAGTGAGATTATAGTGTAGAAAATACTCTATCGAGTAATCTCTACTCTATCACCCAAATTACATGCATAGCAAAGACATATTACTTATTATATTAATTTGTGGTTTATGAGTCATCGTATCGAAGGTAGGAATTGGGGGAGGCAGGTGAAAAGCAAAAGGCCC
>KN716168.1:213866-226108 GCA_000816705.1 Dictyocaulus viviparus
TTATATATATATATATATATATATATATATAAGCGTAGGAGAGCATCAAACTGCAATGTTAACAACTCGCTTGCCATAATTTGAAATGAACATGAAGTAGCACACACTATCCATCACTTACACATCGCCATTATTCGACCTTCTAGCCACTTCGAGAGCCTCCATTGCAAGCCGTTTGGTTACGTCATTCATCTGACGAATGTATCGCATAGATGAGACAATTTCTTTGTAGCTACCATTACCCACCGCCTTAAAACAGAAGATCAAATCGTCCATATTTAACAAACATTTCAAAATATAACTATTACTACGTATGACGGAGGAGTAAGGGGTACTTGCACTTCCAATGGCTCGCAAGAAATCTGGCCACTTTTTCTGTATCGATCAATAACCGTAAGCATACGCTTTTTAGGACCATATGCTATGCCCATCTCTTCAAAATCCTCAAATGATTCGACTACCAAATGTAAACACGTATAACGAGGTAGAGCGCAAACAATGCGAACCTTCTCAGTGAGATCAAAAAATAAATCAAGATCGATATTTTCAGATTTGAACTTTTCAGCAAGTCTAGCAAGATTCATGTCTTCTAAAAGATCATCCAGTGTTCGGGGTAATCCAGATCGTGGTAAACCTGCAAAGATTTACTCCATTAAGTATCGTCCGCTATCACAACAAATGTTTTGAGTCACTAGTATTGAAGGAAAAGAACCTTGTCGTTTGATATGATCCACCAGTAGCTGTTGAATTTTTGTGTCATCTCCTGCTATGGCCTGACAATCCTCGCCACGGTTATTTCTCAAAAGTGGATCGCCTCCCTTCCAAATATTTGAATTTAATTTATAAATATAACAATTGCATCAAAGCAAAAATAAGGAAGAGGAAGCAGATGGAATTTGAGTCCTTAAAAATTGAAGTATTACTAAACCCACGTATTCAAGTAAGCTACATATGGTGAGTTCATGTCCAGTTGAACAAGCTTCCAGCATAGGAGTCATGCCTTCAACATCGGGAGCATTAGGATCAGCTCCCGCCTGGAGAAGCGCATCAGTAACCTTAATGAGAATCTTAACATCCTTCGAAATCTATTAACCTTCTTCATCAACAAATAGGAAACAATGTTAATAAAGAAGTGTTAGCGTCAAACTCAATATTGCACGAACCACATTTTGACTGCAACTAGCGGCATAATGCAGTGCTTGTCGGTCTTGGCTATCCGTCCTATTAACACTAGCTCCTCGTTCTAACATAAGACGGACTACCTACAATTTATCAAAATATTAGCAGGTTGTAAACCACAAATAACTATTTGAGAGCAAAGATTTGTGTATACTTGAAGCTTATGAGATAGACATAATTTACTAGCTGAATGCCGTCATTGTAAGAAAAGGACTATTTTGAAAAAACATTTGCCTGCAGATTTCCACATGCTGCTGCCATCATCAATGCTGTTTGCCCTTTGGGGTTGCACTCATCAAGCTAAAAATATCACATGGAAATATCTTTACGTATAATGCCGCATTATTCATTGCTAATATTTTGTTTCAACAAAATTCACTGTATCAGACTTTAAGGCTTTACTCGATTTTAGAAGTAGCAAATGACAGTCACCTTAATTACACAAATAGAGTTACGCACCATACGAAGATATACTAGTTTAAAGGTAGACAGCTAAAAACTGCACTGCGACGGTAACAAAAAACCACAAAGAATTGATATACCTTGGCGCCAGCTTCAATAAGTATAGAACAAACGTTATGATGACCTAGATAAGCAGCATATAAAAGTGGAGTCCATTCGGAGAGATTCCTTTCGTTCGGATCCAGTTTTTTACTAACAAGTAAAGCCTAAAGTTACGTCTCGGTGGTATTTGTTGTCATTAATTATCAACTTATTTATACACAACTAAAACAACGATAGATCTCTGACTTGTATTACTGCAGCATCCCCTATGCTTGCCGCAGTATGGGCATCCATCCGAAAATTATCCTCTTGATGAAGCGGAGGCATTGGTTTGGAAAGGATTTCAGCAATCAATCCATCACCAGCACTCTCTCGTTCACTTGGTGCAGAAACATATGCCACTCCAGGTCGAGCGGCAGAGAATCGAACGCGAACAGACATATCTGAAGCTTTATTTGGCACATAATTCTAAATCCATAATTACATCCAATATTATAGATCCAACCACTACTACCTAAGATTTAGGGAACCAACACTATCGCCAAAACAATGAAACAATAATGCTCTAAGTATTTCTTTTACAAATGTTGTAAGCAATAAATCGTATGGAAGGGTTGTTTGTTGATCCGCACATTTATCACTTTAAATCTCATCTAGTCTTATGTGCATCAGCAACAGGCGACCTGATGCGAGGAATTGAACTATCAAATCATAATGCTATGTTTTATCAAAATTCAATAAACGAGCAATAATAAAAAAAAACTGTGCCTCCGTTAATATCTTGAAAGGTTCACAAAATGATATTGACTAATAATAGGAACTAATACACATGACAGTAACTAGTTTCGCTAAACTATCAACTCAAATATGATGGAATCCTGTTGCGGTGCAGGTTCCCATGACTAATATGCATTGATTGACATGAGTCATTAATATGCGATATCGCTGCGCACTGCGCAGTATCGTAAATAGCGTTACAGTTCAGAAAACCGACTCTTGTGAACCGCGACATTCACCGAGGTATCTTTTCAGATTAACATGACGTTGCTACAAATATTCAATTTAAGGTGCTTTTCCATTGCCTGCAAGTGTCCACTTTGTTATAAAAAAGGTGTACAATTAGAAAATCTTAGTGAGGAGAGAACAGTTATTTTGTCTGATTTTCCAATCTATCATTTTTATTCGAGAAACGAAATTCGTTATTCGAGACAAACAGAAAATTCATAATTACATAATCTAAATATAGGAACCACGCAAATAAATATACTTATTTTTACATGATGGCACATCCTGTTATTAGATGAACATGATTTTATATAGCTAAACTTTAGTCACTTGATGTTATGCGAGGATATTCTACAACGAAAATGAAAATACGTAGGAGATATCAATTCTTCTTAAACATAGTGCAAACCAATTTTTACAAGCAGCAACCTGAATTCAATACATGACAGTTTCATTGGTGAAATTTCTGTTTATGATGTGAAAAAGAAGCAAGTAATGTAGTACTCAATCAGCGGTGTAATACCCTCATAAGCTTTCGCCCTTTTTGTTCTTAACCACTTGTACCAGATATTTGAATCGACGAATGCAGTCTTTCTTAGTCTTTGTTGCAACAGCAGTGGAAATCTGTGAAAAAAAATATCATTATAAGTAATACATTGGTTTCACATAAAGACGTTAATGAAGCGCTATTTCTCCGATATAAATGCGGCAGTTTCTTGAAGCGCCATGTGGCCGTAACTAGAACTTCGAAACAGTCGTAGCATGACAGACTACATATCACATTGATTGCTAAAGCTGATATCTCCTCGACACACATCTACATAAACCTTTAAAACACAATTCGAAAGCTCAACACCTCAAGGCGCACGCCAACGAAAGTCCAACTAGGTGGCTACAATCCGGAATTATAATTGTGTGTTACTTTATTGCTTTAACAGTCACGGAGGGCTGACTCAGTAATACATGAATTAATAACAATAAATTAATATATACTATTGTATAATAAAAGTAACATGCATTAATATCACGACTTTCGTGAAACACTTCAAGATTTAGTTAAATTTAGGGATAAATGTAAAAGAATGATTCTTTTTACAGCAGCAGTTATGATGAAGTAAAAAAGAATAGCCTTGTTAACAGCTAGAAAGTCATTTCACTTTGTATTACCATAGTGCTTAAGCACTAAAATAAATGCGTTATACTGTAAAGCCACTTCAGAAAATCGTATCGGCCTTAGTCTTACAGCTAGTTGGATAATAGATGGATGCAAAACAGAAGCTATTCTCTACTTCCGTCTCTTTCTCAAAGCTCTCTAGGTGGCTGATTCCGCCAGTGATTATGAAAGACATTTAGAAAAACAATGAACATTAGCACCACAATAGGAATCTCAAAAATTTATCAGATTCACTCATCTTTCGTAAAAACCAGTGCGTATTTGTTGTTTTAACATAATCTAATTTAAAGAGAAACCACAATTTTTCTGAAGAGCCTAGTGTTTACAGGCATGCTATGGATAAAAAGCCGTTCAAAGGGTCAGAAATCACAGTGTGATTATACCCCTATAATAAACTTAATATTGCTCACATAAGCCATTTAGGAAGCCTCAGCAAAACCGATGTCTTTTTTAATACTTTGAGAAACAAACAACTGAACCAATGCTAGCCTTATCAACACTCCACATACTACGCTTCGCTCTCCATATGACAAAACCAGTAACAAAAGGTAACGTTAGAAGTGGATTTACAATGATATAAGCAAAATAAATAGCTCGAAGCAGACTGGAGAAGATTTGCTTTGAAACTTTTGTGTAGACAGTTTCAGAATCATGCTTTCCTCTGCCATTTCTATTGAACAAGAATGGAATATTCAACTTCCATATGAAACGTTTATCATCTCCTCTGGATCGTTCATGTATGACCACCTCTTTAAAAATTATGTAGTAAGAAAATGTGCTTTACAGAAGATTTTCAATAAAAATATGACCTTGTTTTCTACTTTTACATTTACTAACGTTAGGCCGCTATTATTGTTTGATAGCCTAAAGTACTTTCTAAAGCAAATGCTCAATCTATTCCTGACATTCTAGGAATTAGATTAAATATTGTTATGTTAGGTATCTGTTATAAGAAATAAAATTGATATGTGTACCTCGGAAGAAAATCAAGAAAATTAAAACTATAGGTGGAACAAACACTTCTCATGAAAAACTGTGATGCGAAAAATGAACCTGAAGTGACGAATTTATTAATTGATATGAGATTTATTTTAAAAAAATTCCTATGGAAAAATATGGAGAAGTACGTGCCACATTCACCAACATTTGTATCATAAACCTTTTCTTAAATATACACACAAAACGAAAATTAGCACTACAAAGGAACACGAAAGATCACAGACAGGTCATTTTATTAGATCGATCTACGTCAACGGTCGAAAATCAAAGACTCAGCCGTGCGCGCCAAGCTGTCGAAGATTAGGTGTGTCGGACACGTGATGTGCATGGATGACCAGTGGACACGAGCTGTGAGTGATTCGATCCCACTGGACATCAAACGCACTGGAGGAAGACCACAAGTTCGATGGTCTGACCTCTTCACCAAAGTCCTTGAAAGGGATAATGATGCTGAACGAATCCCTAGAGAGAAGAGAACTCATTGGACTATTCTCTCGCGCGATAGGGAAAAATGGAAGCTTTACTGGGACTCGCTCGAGTCAGTCGATGATCAACGGGGTCCAGGTAATCTTGTAAAAAGTATTTAAACAAAGTTTGCCGGTCTACGACCATAGCACTCTGCAGCATAAATTTCTTAATGATTTTTTGAAAACGTGACACAACAAACTGCCATGCTAAGTAAGTTTTCCGCAAAATAATTCACTCATCAGAAATAAATCAAAATTATCAAAGTGGTAATAACAAACATTTGTTGCAGAAACTTTTGCGAAGTAAATGTTTTACCTCCATAAGTCCAATATTAATTTAGAAAAGTTCTCAATACAGAACGTTTACTCGGCATAAGAGAAGGTATGTAATAACAGACTACATGATACTGCAAGAGCACTGAGCATTAATTTCAACTCCTCTGCGTAACAAAATATTCTAAACAGAACTTATTCCATACTAGAATATGCAAAATTAGTACGCTGTATCACTGACTTTTCCAACTAAACAGTCTGTGGTATAAAAAAATGATTACAAGTATTTATCGTGTGATATCACTTATGCTGTGGAGAGAATAGTTTAGGTTGAGTCTCAGTCGTCAAAATTAGCCCATAAATTATTTAATAATCAATGATAGTTTATCTCGAAAGAAATCTGAAGAGATAGAAACAAAGGCCCATCAAACTCTCTACAAGTTTTCGGCTATACCAATTGGTCGCAAATCATATTTTTCCCAGATAGTTTGATAAGAATCGGCATCACCTTATCCCATCGCTCCGGATCAGACGCTGGATAGGTTTTGATAGCTTGTTCCAGTAGTTTCTGTTCTGTAAGTGTCCACGTACTTTTTTCCGTTAAAGCAGCAGACACATAATCCTGTGTAGTAACTGGCACCTTCACATGAACTGACTGCATAGCTTTGCACTAAAATCCGATGCAACCATTATATGGAGCATAATCCGCCTCTTCTCAAAACACATTGAAAAAACTCTGGTAAATTGAAAAATATGATATTACCAATAATAATAAAATTAAAATAATAATAAAACAAAACCAATAATATTTGCAAAACAGCCACCTGTTTAATAACCTGTTTCTCGTTTTTGATAGGTGTACACTTGTCTTTGCGATGATCATTTATATAGTCAGCTATCATTACCCATCTATCCACAGTCCCAGGTGGATACATATTAGAAGCCTAAGATCAAACATTATCTCATGAATAAGAAAAACTGTCAATAAAATATAAAATAAAATTATGGATTGTAGAACGCACTTTTACAAGTAACTGTATTTCTTCATTAGTCCAAGTAACCACGTTTTTGTTCAATTTAGCTTTGTCACACGCAACTGACTCAATCTTTTCCACATGGTTTGTTACGTCGGCCTACGTCGGTGACACAAACGTCAACACAATATAGAAAAATATAAACAATCCCTTTCTAATAAATAATACTACAAACCTCTGCCCTTGATATCATCGTTAGTATCTCTTCCCGTAACGTCAATTTTTCTATGGAATCACATAAAGCAGTCATCTTGGAAATCGGAAGAGAAAAGCACAGCTATAAGTCAAAAAGCAAATACAAATCAAAGCTTACAAAAAAAAATAAGAAGTGGTTTACACGTTCCACACGCTCCATTTCTGCAAGTTTTTCGGAAGTATTATCTGACCAGTAACCAGCAGACTCTGCCAGCTTCTTGAATCTACGACGTTGACTAGCCACCGCTTTTCTCGCAACCTCCTTTTCCCACCGTTCGATTTCCTTTGAAAACAAACACATAAAATTCGTAACTATGCCGAACCTCATTGTCAAGATAATGCCTACTTTTTTATCTTTGGCTAGCTTCTCCTGTTCCGCTTTTGCGAGCTTTTCCGCTTCCTCTCTCTCAATTCTCCTTTTTTCTTCTGCCTCTAGTTTCTCTCGCTGTTTCCTCTTCTTCTCCTCTTTCACTTTATTTTTCATCTAGAAGTATAAAAATTACAATATGATAACTAGAAAACGCCACACAAGCAGCAGCACGTCTTGATCATCTTTTTTGAATTTTACTATTCTTGGGTCCTTTGAATAAGCCAATTCGACAAGTTTGCGTATTCTTTTAGCTTCTTCTTTCCTTCGCCGCTCCCGTTCAGCCTCAAAATATTACACAATATATGCGAATCTTATAGTAGATAACATTACATCTTTAAATTAACCACCTTGTTCTTTTTTTCTAGTTCCCTCCTCTCATAACGATCTTCTCCTTTTCCTTTATCCTCTTCATCAAGATAAGAAAACTCTCTCCACGACGAAAAATCAAACCAGAAATTATAAAAATTCTCCACAGCTATCCTCTCAGAATCAATATTGCCGAGTTCCGGTACAGGTTGTTTGGTGGACCACCTTTATTGAGAAACAAATATTAGAATATAGTAGAATAGTCTAAAAATATTCGAAGAAATTAACCGTGAATTACGATCGAATACGGGAACCAATTCATCAAAAAAGTTCTCCTTGTTAATCGATTTCTCGCACGGTATGAAATCGTCAAAATACTGATCAACAGAGTCGTATGCATGTCGTTTTGACTCTGAGACACCTAATTGTTCGTAGGCCTAAAATCGACAACTGAAAGATATATTAAATAAGTTGGAAAAAATTAGAGAGAAATATAACAAGAATGACCAGGCCGATGAAAATTACCATAAGTAAGTGCTTAGCATCTATACTTCTAAACACATATAGCCGACCTTCGTAATACAAGTGAAGTAATCTTCCCCAATAAAACATGACTCTCCTCTGTGTTTCCTTTTATCAGGATGATATTTCAAAACTTTAGCACGATCTAAACTATAAACAAATAGAACGAACACTGCTAATGCTGAAAACTAGAAAAGCTGAAACTCACAGCACGACCTAATCTCAGCCATTGTTGCTTCGAAGCGAAGCCTTGATAAGCCTAAAACTCTGTAATGATCTTGATTTTTGGTGTCATTAGGGTCCAAGTCCATCAGATACCTTTCATAGTTCTCGTCATCGGGATCGAACAAGAAGGTGCGGTTTTCACTATTAATCTAGATGGAACACACTACGTTCACATTTAAACCATACTTACACTCGAATTGTTGCAACAAAAAGGTTTGAGAATGAAAGTTGAACTATTTACTTCTAAAAGAGTACGGCAATTTTTCCCCTGATTCTCACAATCATTGCGAATAGGCCATGTACTTCTGCCTAAAGTTACATTATCTCTCATTATAGAGTATTCATAAGAACGTCCAGCTTTCTCTATTCGTTTTGTTCGAGGTAAAAACCCGTACAATGCCACAGCGAGTTTAAGAGAGTCGTCCAAGGGCATTCCTCTGCAAAATATTAATTGACATTCGCATACTAAAAACATATAAGGAATTAAATGAAGACCCTACAAAGAATGAAAAGTTGGCAACAGAGATTAACATACAGAAATGAATAAGTTATATTTAACACATGTGCATAGAAATATTACAATGGCCGGATCGAAAACAATGTAGAGGCGGGAAGAAATTTAAAATGTCGCATCTCTGACTACCCTGGCTTTCCGCACTGGCTATCTCGTAGTCTGTTTTTGTTGGTTCTTGTATATTCAGCGTATTTTTGTACATGTCTTTACATACATCTTTGTGTATAAATACATATGTGCATGTATATATATATACTTTTATTGATGTACACATATTTATATGCATAAGTAAAACCTACTTGTCTTAACGTACATGCTGTATATTATATATTTATACACTTTACCTGATACAAGTACCAACAAACCATTTGTGCAGATGTATGATTGTGTAATCAGACTTGATAATCTTACCCAATTTTTAATGAATAATTGTATCTACTTTTTGAATTTACTTTTCGACAATGGAAGCTATTTATAGCTTGTGGATTAGTTATTTGCATCCTGATGGTTGCAATATATGGATCAAAATGACTGACACAAAAACCAAAGGAAGCATTAGTCTCAAAGGCTCAGCTCAATTAGTGCAAGAATTTTTTCGTGGGTTCATAAAATCGGCAATAAATTACGCTTCTTCTATATTGCTTTTTAATCAACGACATTCTTACAGATTACGGTATAAACAGTATACTCTACCAAAGAGGTTTATACCCTGGTGACACATTCAAAAGAGAAAAGAAATATGGTTTGACACTGCTTGTTACAAATGACCCGAAGTTGCAACAGTTTCTTGGCCCACTCTTAAAACAAGTTGAGTGTGAGTTCAGTTTGAATTGTAATTTTCTTCTTTTCAACATGTCCATTACAACATGCTACGTCTATATTCGCCCTTATATGATTAAGAGCTTTGGTGTTGTTAAGTAAATGATTCACTCAGAAGCAATGAGTTAGAACTCTGAGGAGACTGAATGTTATTTCGGCACCAAGTCACCTTTTATCCTTCTCTTTAACTGATGAGAAGGAATTGGTAGCCATTAGAATATACTTATTATTGCGTATTTCATAGATTGGCTGAGCAAGCGGAAACTGAAGCGGTTGGTGGTAGTGATTTCCGAAATTAAAACGAAAGATGTTATGGAAAGGTGGCAGTTTGACATACAAACTGAGGACATAAATGAGGAAGGGTACGTTAGGCTCTCTTATGTTTGTCCATTCCGCTGCTTGATATTATTTTTACTCCTGTTTTCTGATGGTTATTTACGATTATTACTTAGCCTGTATTTCAATTATAAGATCTCTCAATAAAAGTTGGTTTTTCAACTGTTCCAAACTTCCCATTCTTGCTTCGATGTATTATGCTCCGACTCAAAAGATTTCTCGTGTACTTCATATTTTTTCCATATTGAAGTCGTATTGAAATGAATTTTAGTGAGAACTCCACCAAGCAGAAGGATGAGAAGAAAATAAAACAGGAAATGGCTGATGTTATACGGTGAGCGAAGGTGTATGTCAAAAATTTAGATAAAAATAATGTCATCGATTACTGTGGTAATCAAGTATTTAGCACTTTGTAGTTTCTATATTTTGGGTTAAATGAAAATAGAATGGATAATGCTGATGAAATAGAATGGATAGCTTGTGTTCTTCTCTCTGGGAAAAAGAATGAGAACATTTTATGGTTGAGAGTGTTAATCAATGAAGAATTGCATTGTTATACAATCCCAAAAAAATTAGCACGCAGAATATTCGAAGGCTTTTGGAAAAACTTTGTAACCTTCAATGTGCATCTTATCAGATCAAGAAGACATGTTTACATCTTAACATCTTATTTCATCTTATTAGAATGCCGGAATGCATTTATCGGAAGCTTCTCTGCTTCTGACAACTTTCTATTTTGCCTCTCATGTTATTAATGAGATTGAAGTAGGTAGTCTGTTTGAGACTAACATAGGACGAGCGCTATCTTGAGCTGTTAAATATAATAACAAAGATTATTACATAATGAATTACCAACATTTGATTGTCTCTAAGAGGTTAGTTTAACAATTTAAGAGATAGGAACCCGCAGTCGTTTTGGTGTCTTTTGTATCATTTATTTCATTATAGAGTTCCGGTGGTTGGAAATCAGTAAATATTGACAATTCCATAGAGCATTTAGCTGTATGAAAAGTCGTGTATAATATTACACATGAATAGCATTTATCATGTAGTTCAGTTATTTGATATTGTAGATTATATAAGTTCTGGAAATGCCTATTCAAATCTGAATTACTAATAACGAAATTTTGTAATGCATTTGTTGTCAAAAGGTTTTGATCGATCTATTACTTCATTAGTTTTGTTTAATTAAACGTTTGACTAGTTATAGAAGTACGCATTTCCCACAAAAGAAGGAATAATAAGATAAGATACATAGTTGTTAGCTTTGATCAATCCCTTATGGTGGGATGCGCCCCCGCATTCATGTTCAACGTGATATCGTGGAGGTGGTTGTATGCGTGCCTGGTCTATACATGACTTGATTTGACAACTCTTCACCAAGTCAGTGCCAGTTATCTTACCCAGATTCCTCCGGTACCAATTTACCGACTCCGGAGGGATGGCGGGTTTGGTAGGCCTGGGGGGCGGCCACGAACTGAATCGGCCGGCGTGTCATTGCTGCACCTCCACCACGGAGCCACTGCGCCCCCGAAAGAAGGAATAATAACAATAAATATTAATCATGATTCTAGCAATTATAGTAATGATTGTGGTAAGACTTGTTTGATGAAAAAGCCATAATCAACTTTGGTTCAAATAAAAATATGTCGAGGTGAGCTTCTTGGATTCGTCTTTATGGCGCTTGGTGATTATGACTAGGCATCAGATGCATTATGTATATTACTATCACGCATTATTGACTGATTCTACTTTGCATACCAAGAAAAATTCAATTCATTGTAGGCAAATCACGGCTTCAGTGACATTCCTTCCATTGCTTGAAGAACCTTGTTCTTTTGACGTTTTGATCTATACTGGAAAGGAAACGGAAGCACCTGCAGACTGGGTCGAAAGCAGCGCGTGTCTTATAGAGAACAGCGAACAGGTTAGTTGAAATGTCTTCTCTCAACATTATTATAAGTGCTACGTATTGAAAGTTAGGCGCTCGCAGCCCAGTGCTAGAGTTGCCACAGTGACAGACAGACCCGGATACGCAAACTTGAATCTGTGTAAGGTTCGAAGCTGTACTAGGCAAGGCCTAAAAAACCTGCCATTATTCTCAACTTGATAAATTGATAACGGAGAAATCTGAGAAGGTACGCACCCTGACGTGATAAGGAGTTTTCAACTGAAATCAGACGATCATGTCGCATCCAATCACCTGGAGAACGTCGCTTGCAGCACTAATGGATAAACGCATCCGACAAAGATTTATCAATATTAAAGATTATCTTGTTTCGTCTACTTAACATTATTATAAGGCGTCTCATTTTTTTGA
>KN716168.1:226208-243725 GCA_000816705.1 Dictyocaulus viviparus
TATATATATATATATATATATATATATATAATTTGACCATTTGAAAAAAAACTTGTGCTGTACTTAATCCTTGCACTCAATTGCAGGTTCAGTTACGGTCGTTTTCCACAGCAGTTCATTGTGTAAATACAAATGTGCAGTACAAGGCAGAATTTTAACAATTTATGCAGCACATTTCATATGTCATTCATTAATGTTTTCGTACGCATTGCCTTTCGTATCACGGAGATGGTTCTTACCGATATTTTTGTACTTCAATTTTTACTTGGAAAATAAGTGTTGTTCAAGACCTCTACTTTTTGTCTATTACCTAACATATTTTGTTATATTCGCATTATTATCGTTATCTTTGTATTCCTTTGCTATTGGTGCATTCAATAAATGTTTTTACCAATAAATTTTGTGTGCTTAATAGTATTTATGACGGATGATGTTGAATATTTATTCCTACTTCAATTTGCAAGTGTTTATTAAAAGCAACGATCTACTGCTTTACCCACTCGTTCGAAGCGTATTGTCTCAGAAGCCGTCTTTGTGATAAAAAAAAATCTAGATATAATGGTGTACGTGTGTTTCAGAGTATATTTTCTCAGTATTAGGACTTTCGTTCTTTTCTATTTGTAACGTTAGAATAGTGCACAATATTTATGCGAAAAATGCTACCCTCTGGGGTAGTCGCTTTCATAAAAGTTTAAATAAGTCTTAAATTAAAGTACAAATCGTTTAGCAAATTAGCTCTGTATATTTTCTGTCGGAGGGGATCTTCAATTCGATATCCAACATAGTTTTCCTGAAACACCGTGTGAATACGTTTTATATACGCAAGGTAATTAAACGTTTGGTGTGACGATAAGGTTTTATTTGTTCTTGTTGAATACAATGTTAGTTTTATGTACTCTCAGGCAGTTAATATTAAGAATTAGTCTTTTCAATTTAGTTGAAAGTTAAGTCATTAATTCGGAACTTTTCTACGGAGTGATCTGTAGATATTTCCAGTGCGCTAAAGTTGCAAATTGAATTTAAATATTTACTTCGTACAACTATTGTGGCAAGATTTTTATGTTTTTTTCTCAAACATGACTTAACAATCAAGCTTTCTTTCAGAAATAACAAACTAGAGTTTGTGATCGTATTTACATTTATTCATTCTATTAACCTTTCCGGGGGTTCTCATCGGACAACAGCCATTTGAAGTGGCTATTTTTCGTAGGAATCTCGTACTCGTACATTTACTGACTCAATGATTTCTGTCTGTACGCTGCTCGAATTTCAAAACAATTCGAATTGTTGCCTTCATTTGTAGAGAATGACCAGTTAAACATTGAATGAGAATATTTCAATCAATCAGCTGTTCATAATATTTCACCTCGAATGACACTCAAAAATGGTAAGCCATCTGTTATTCGGTTCTTTGTTGGTGAACTGTATGTGTGTTAATCGTCTAATAGTTTGAAACATTTTTATCCTCTCTTATTTAAAATAGATAAAACAATCATCTATATATCTACAATAGAGCAGAGGACGAAAATCGAAAACAAATGCTTCTATTTTACATATAATAGTTGAATTTCGTGCCAACCCCTGACTTATGCATGATAATTTCCACACTTTCTAAAGACTTTATAGACAAAGCATTCCTTATTGAAGGTTGTGAGCGCTTAGCTTATAAATCCAATCTTAAGTTAGTTGGTCTTGATGCCGACCTATTTAACAAATACGATGGTGTTCCTACACATTCTATGAAAGGGCCATCCAAATATAATCATTTACCAACAACCTATTGGAATTTAGTCAGTGAAATTTCACTATGTGCAAAACATGTAATCCCATTAGTTTGTAATTTTTTTCAAACACGTGGAGGAGGTGTGTCAACTGTATGGATTGAAAGAGGGTAGAATTGAGTTATAGATGCATTTTGTGCGAGATCCTGCGACATGCACAGATGGTCAAATGGCTCTAATTGCGGGTGTCTTGAACCACATCCTACGAAGATAATACGTCAGCTATCTCAATTAGACAAGATCTAATTTCGTTACAAATCATTAATGATCTCATTCTAATCGTCTGTTTGGAAAAAAAAAACACATCGTGAGAGAATCCAATACTAGTCCTATTGAGAGATACTATGAGAGAATCCTACTAACTAATCGCATATTCAAGAGATGCTTTGCTAACTGATGCTAATTATCTGCGTGATTAACTTCATTTCATTAGAAATCAAGTTTGTAGAACACAGGAATAGTGTGTGGTTTGGTGTTAACTGTAAGCTCTATTTAATTAAGCTGTTTCAATTCTCCATTAGTATAATGTAAATAAGACCTGCGTCGTGTCGCGACTCTAAGCAGTATACAGTACCTTCGTTATATATATGGCAAGTATATTTCTAGCAATTTTTTCTAAAAAATCTTTTTGGCATTTCGCCTTTCATATTTCAAGTCGCTTAGGCTCTCGAGATTTTGTTATCTTGTTATGAAGTTAGTTGCTAAGCTTCTTTAGCTATAATCAAGGTGCTATAGATCGGCGTCAATCAGTTTCAATATGAGTGAAGTATTGTAATTCATGCAAGCGATTTTCACTTTACTTCAAACGTGATTCAGTTTCGAATGCGAATCCAAGTATGATTGGCTGTTTAAACTGTTACAAAATTACGGTATTTGGATGTCAACTATGGAATCAGAATTATTTGGTTTCTTCGATGTTGATAAATGAGGATTGTCCTGTTGCCTAAAAAATAAAATTATGTCATAAACAACTGAATGTCGTTGTAAGCTGAAGTAGAGTAGGGTGTTTCAATATGCATTCAACTAATGTTTTTTCCCAAGCGTTTGTATATTATTGTTTTCGCTCACCATTTCCTTTTCGTATGCTCTTGATAATTTTTGCTTTTAATGTGTCATTATATAGGCAAAATATGCATTCTGTGACATCAATTAAATCGAGCTCATAGTATTTTCGCAAATAGAATTACGCTAGAATAAATGATCGTCAAGCTTTATCCTTATCCTCATCTAGAAACTTTTGTCACATAACATCTGATATACTATCAGAATAATGTTAAAGATATGAGTTTCAAAAAAACCTACAAGTAGAAAATATGGGGAATTTCTCTAAATGATTTTTGCGACATCATGATGGTAATGCTGTGATTTGTGGTAATATCGCCTACCTGGTGATTTGAGTTTTCGTATCGGTGATAAGTAATTCAGCAATAATCAGGGTGTACAATAGTTATTGAACAGGTTATCTACTACGGTGACCTAAAGTGTTTATAGTATCGGATGATTAGGGCAATTTTTTGCATTTACACTGCGCTGTTGGAAGTCTCAGAACACACCGATGAACGAGGAAGTTTCGTAGGGGGTCATACGATCTATATGGCAGAGCATCAATTTTGCTTCATACCACTTGAAATTGAATGTTATTTAGAAGTTACTTGCTGTGCCGTCTAAATTCTTGAATCAACAGACAAGGACTCGATTTTTTTTGGCTGAATGATCGAATAAAGAAGTAGGGAATCAGAAAAATAATAATTATTTAGTTTTATAAGTTTTTAATGTAAGTGCCAGAAAGGAAGCAATGATGGTTTTCAGTTAGTCACTTTATCAATGCCATTTGCAAGTCTATTCATCTCATATGTGATCTGTTTTCGATACTCGTTTAAATTCTTCCAGTTTTTGTGGCTTCATTTAGGTACTAAGTTACGTTTGCGCGTAACAATTTTATGCCTGACCGAAAGTATAAGATCTACCGGATAGATCTGTTCGTTTTTAAAATAAAACATTTTACAAACTTTTCTTCCCGTCAATAGACGTTATTAAGTAATTTAATTGCAATTATTATTAATAATTTCTTGCCAACATTCCTATTTTTGAAAAATATTTCATCCTATGATGCGATAAAATGAACAAGTGCTCGTTTGATATTTCTTTCTTCGTTTTTAAATTTTTGCTCTTCAAACAATATTTTTAAGGACAAAAACAAATAATAGTTAGAGGGTGCGAGGTCTGGCGATTACGGTGAATGCTCCACCATTTCCAGCGTTATTCTGCAATTTTCTTAAGAGTTTCGAAAGCAGCATGTGGCATAGCATTATCATGATCGTCCTTCCTAATGAATATTACCTGCCTATTTTCTTGGACCGCTGTGTTTGAATTATCGACTTGCTGCTAATATCTCTCTAAATCGAGTTTTTTATTAAGTTTTGAAATTGGTTCAGAAGTGGAAGAGCCACGTTTTCCGAATTCACAATATACCTTTCTCCTTACGACGTTTTCGTAGATGATCCATTTTTCATCCAGTTCAAGAAGGGTTTGATTTTGTTTCGAGCCATCAAAGATTTGCATATGACGACCTGGTATTCCGAATTCTTCTAATTTAACTCATGTGGCATCCATATTAAATATTACCACACAAAACTTATTTTGCCAATATGATCCAGAATAGTTTGCTTTGGTGAATCAAGCTTTATGCATTCTCTGATGTTGTTTGGAAGGGGTCTTGCTTTAACATGGTCCTAACAACATCGTCATTAATAAAAGATGGTGGCTTAGAACGCGGCTTATTAGAAAAGTCGAATTAATTTGTTTCAGTTTTTTGAACTATCTTCTGCATGTCCCATCAGAAACTGTACCTTACCTAAAAACTTTTAATAAGTTTCTACATGCTTCCGTAGCATTTCTTTCTTGTTGGATTTCGTATAAAATACAGTGGTGTGAGCTTTATCAGAAGTCATGAGTGAGCTACACTCCACACTCAACACTAACGTGAATGAACGTTGTTTCAGAAAGCGTAGAGCTACACATGCGCCAAATTATCGAGTGTGTGTGTTACATGTCGGAAATTGTCATAAAATCGAGCAGAACTTCACGGTGGACTTGATGATATATTTTCAAATGGTTATACAAAATTATGACTCATCATACCTCTTCATGTGTTGTTGCTTGTAGTAGCATGGAAATTCTTTTTATTGTCTCAGAAATCGATGTCAAGTCACTCAAATTCGAATGGAAATGCGGTATATGAAATTCGAAACCAACCACTTTGCAGTTCAAACTAACAGTCTACTGTATAACCGTTATATATCATCAGGTGTACGTGAGGTTCTGCTCGATTGTAGTACTGTAGTGAGGATTCCTAGTCCATTCCATTAAACACTAGACGTGAATATCCACAAATAATGCGCTCATGCGACAATCAGTTATGTATTGAGTGCTGCTTGAAATTGATCAGCGTTACCTAATAGATAGTGGATTTACACAAGAGATAGTTACCGATGTTTGTTAAATTGAAGGTATAAAATATGTAATTTTAAGATGAGTTAACTGTCAACTTTAATTAAATGTACTGCTTGGAATATTTGAAAGTTTTAAAGTTTGATACTTTTACATTATCTTTTTTGTGCTTCGTTAGCTGAAAAGATGAATAAATTACTATGACAGAAAGAAGACACTTCAAATTATTCGCATATCATGTACACTGGGAGGCAATCATTTGTTTTTCCTTTGTGATAAAAAACATTTACTAAAGACGTTCTTAATAATCAACATAATAATTCCCACTACTTTTCAACACTTTTTCTTAGCGTAAAGGCAGCTATTAGATTTCCTTTCTTAGAAAGGCCTTCTACTTTTCTCTGAAAAACTTTGTCAAGTACGTTTTCGCTTACTCAACATTGTTCAATTTGATACTTTTTAATGTTTGCTCTAACGTTTTGAAAACTGGTCCTGAGATCCGGCAAATAATACAATGTATGAGAAAAAAGTTCTATTCCAAGCTCCGTCATTCTTCCTGCATTATTTTGCAGCGTGAGGCTTTACGGTTTTAGTGTTGAGGGATTCTTCTTCGTGATTGAACGGACGGTTTTTCTTATGAGCTCTTACTCCATTTGCTCGAGTTGTTCACAATACACTGTCTCGGTAGCGGTTTCTGTCTCTATGTTCAAGCAATTCTTAGCGTATAATTTCGAAAAATTGCGCCACACACAAACTAGGACGTTCTTTATAGTTAGTGATGGTCGAGGTGTCGAAATAGGTGTTCGCTCGGAAGAATGTCGACTCGTTGCAAAAACGGATCGCCTTCATATCGAGACTAAAGAGACGCCCAGATGATACTCCGTTGATCGTGCTCCGTACTGTAGATACCTTCTTGCCTGTGCAAATTTATTATGCGACGAGAATGATCGTGAACTGTTGTAGGCCACAGACAGACAATCTTCAGTGATAATTTCTCATTGGTTTGACGGAATCTTAACACAAATTTACTGTGAATGAGCCTATTAACTATTGAAGAAATTTTGATCCATATACCAAAGCAAGACAGTTTACTATAAAATAATCATGATCAAACTATATGTCGAAATGTAGGATGAATCTTGTTCAAGTGAATATAGATGACGCTAAGAGGGAAATAACTCAATCGATGTATGTATGACGTATTCAGGCTTGTTAATAATCTGAAGAAAATATTGGAGTATGAAGAATATCATCAACGGTATGGAGTTTAGGTATAGAGAAAGCCTACAGGCATTCAGTGATAAAGGATTTTCTAGATTCTATTGTATCGTATTCTCGAATAATTTATCTAGTTCATCTTGTTTTGTATTCGGTTTAAATTAAATGACGTTGGCAAAACGGGACACGACAATAGTTCATGCAAATCAAAGTGCGTATTGAGACAGTTAACGAATAAGATGGCAGATGTGCGTATAACGTTTCACTAGCGGAAGCATTGAAACAAATAGACTATATATACGACGGATTGTAGTATAAATGATAACGAGGCTTTGTCGAATTGTGGGTGATACATATAAATATAATCGGATTCAAAAAAGAAGCATCACAAAAACACAGTATTCGTGGTGCTTATTTGAATTTTATTATTCTCGTTATTAAACAATTCCATGGAATACCCAAATCTTCAGTATTCATTCATACAATCTTTTATTATACAAGTAATCTTAGCAATATTATTCTTTGAATGAAGCCGATAGCGTCTAAAGCTAGAGAAGAATGAGGAAGATTTTAACATCCATTCTTCCAATTATTTGACCTCGGGTGCCGATGACGCAATACACAACGGTAACATTTGTTGGCCCTCATCCATGTCTTGACTACGGTAATGCGCTTAATCCAATCAAGCGCCGCCCTACTGACATCTTAACCGACCCAAACACGGCAGGGTTCTTCCATTATAAAAGGGTGTTGACATTCATCGCCATTCCATCATGCAGTTACCCAACACAGTTACATTTCACTACTCATACGGAGATCCTGATGGAAAGGTATATTTTCTTGCACATTTTCTACTACTACGTTATCTACAAAGCATTCTCTTATAATAAGTTTTGAAGTATTACATCATAATTCAATAGTTTTTTGCGATCCCTTAACTAGAGAAATCAACTTGTTTAAGTTTTTTTCTGATTGACTCACACAAACGTTTTATTTGAATGCCATTTTTTTTTCTTTGGATCTGAAACATCCAAACATCACCATTATTAAGAGCGTATTATTCTCTTTTTACTTTGCGAAAAGAACTGAGTAAGGCATTGTACGAATCAAGTGTCTTTAATCAACGTTCCTTTTATATAAGATGGTGTAGCCAAACACCTAATCAACATTAAGTTTTATGTTTCAAATGGCCTTATTCCCTATAACACGTAATGTTGTCCATAGGCGATATAGATCAAGGTGGTATTTACAATGAATTTTTATTGATAAAAACATAACTTTACATTTTAATAACGGAAGTCGAACGTCCGTCTGAAATAGACAGCACAGTAGAAAGAGAAAACGCCAAAATAATGACGTTAACCACAAAAGGAAAGTTTGAAAGAAACGTGTTATCGTGTCAAAAGAAAAAACACTATTTCAACAATAATCAATAGCTTCAGCTAAGAAACACAAATGTTCGGATGGGATCGCCAATTTGTCCTCCATTTGTGCTTGAACATGAGCAGAATAACAAGCCGGTTTGTGTTCGAATTTGCAAGTTGTTTTGCATGTTGGTAGTTATAGTGTATCGTCTAATTCTAAGGTTTTTATAAAGAACCTCAGGATTTTCGAAATCAATAAAACATAATGTTTTAATTATTTGAAGGTAGTTACTTCTACTTCACAACAGATACGACGAGAAAAAAGAAAGTATCGTTGTCGTAAGCGCAGTCCAGCAACTATCGAGAGAGCCCGTGTAGTTAGGAGAGACAAGGTGAAGTACATTAGACATTCTCTTTGAGGTCATTGATGTCGTAGACAAAAACGCCGGAAAAACATGAAAAAATAAACACGATACTGTCTGTTATCAGGCAAATGCTCGTGAACGTCGTCGCATGAACAATCTGAATGATGCGTTGGAACACCTAAGGACGCTGTTACCATCTGTGCCCGACGAACCGAAAATGACTAAAATCGAAACGCTTCGAGTCGCTCAAGGGTGCGTTTCTTTATACGTTCTCACAAAAACAAGTATATTTTCTGGACTATCTCTCTACTTAAATTAACTTTATGTTTTCCTCCCAGCTATTAGCCACTTGCGGCAAGTCTCTCTAGGCTGTGCAGAAATCATCTGTCCATTTGTAAATATTTCAAAACAAACAACTTTATGCTATATATCACTACGAAACGTTTTCAATTCTGAACAACTTTATATTTCATCAAATCCCTTTTCAGGATAACATCACGACGAAATGACTCTAGCGCAACACAATTCTTGTTAATATTCCAACAAATTATGTAATTATTATCACCATTCTATGTGCTATAATATTGATACAAACTTTTGATCGAGAAAAAGTTAATGTTCTTACTTTTTACTGTTCAAATGAGATGTTTCCCGAACAATAAAAATACAGACTTCATGTACTTATTCTGAACAGGTCAGGCCTATTTAGATAAATTTTCATTCAGTACATCCCTCCATTCCCAGCATTCATTAATAGTAATAATTTAAGTTTATAAATTGGATTCTAGAGTAATCACCCGTGCATATCTATGCATATGCTGAAATGTCACACGTCGACGTGGCCAAATTTTTCGCTAATCTGTGAATATGCTCCATTTAATTCTGTGACAGCTCTTAAAATTTAGTGTTTTAAAGTTTCGCTGTACATTTGGCATTAAGTCGCTCCTTTTTAATTTTTCATAAAGTCTCTCATTAATTAGATATAAGAAGCTGTTGATGGACAGATGTTAAACATATCACATTTTCCATTGTTTGAAACAAGAGATTATAAGTTGAGTAGAAACTTTTCAGCTACATCACCTTCCTGTCGTCGATCTTGGCACGTTCAGACGGATACAATTCAAAATTTGAAGTATGTCCTTGTCCAAATCCTATGGATCCAGCCGTTTGGCCTAACAATAATATATAATATATATTTCTTGGAACCTAATAAAGTTCTACTTCCATATGCTGTAAATATTGTTTATGCTCATGTCTTCCACGCTAGCAAAATTGTCAGTTGATCTAGTCATGAAAGCAGGATATATGAACACCATTCCTGCCTCAGAATATTGCGCACATGTCTTACTTGTCTTCATTTTTTTTTGTACTAGTTCTAACTAGATCACTTTCCAAATGTGTACAATGTATCATTTGGCTCTCATCAATTCTTTTCCAAGTTAATTTATTGCTAAAATCGGACCTACCGTCATGATCTGCTGAAATGCCTGCGTAGTACGATTTCTTCCATGTGTTAAATTCTTAAAAATGAATAAAAGAGCTAATCATTTCTTCGGAACAAGTATTATTCTAGCAGTCATCAGTTCACACAATGCATATAGGAGAATTTGAAAATACAACAAGAACCTGGACATTTTTACATTTTGGGAACGAGACAGAATCAACAATCAATCCAAAATTCAATAAAAATTGACAGTCAGCTATTCATATGTTTGCACTGCTCATGATTATTGTTAGAAATATTTGCTTTTTTTCGAGTCTCATAAGATGAGATAATTGTTGGCGTTGATCAATCCCTCTTGTGGCGGCATACGCCTACGCATTCGTCTTCAACTTGATATCGTGGAGGTAGTTGAATGCGTGCCTGGTCTATACAATGACTTGAGTTGACCACTCTTCACCAAGGCAGTGCCAGTTATCTTAACCACATTTCTCTGGTACTAATTTACCGGCCCCGGAGGAATGGCGGGCTTGGTAGGCCTGGGAGGCGGCCGCAGATTCGTGCCGGTGTTTCACTGCGGCACCTCCACCACTTAGCCACTGCGCTCCCCTTCGAATCTCATACGTACAGCATACTTATATCTGGATTATTGTTCAACACGTGATTTGTTAGCACGATTTATAGTATCAGTGATAATAATCATAATCTACGTCAAATCTTATGTACTGGAATGGAGAAAGAATCCTAACGAATTTCTCTTGAAATACTGTTCGTTATAGTAACTGAGCGTCATATAACTACCACTTGCAAACGAACAACGAATCGAAAATTGTCATCTCTCATGCGTGATTTTCTCCCAAGTTTATACCCAACTGACAATGTGGTAAAAATGATAATGGTGCGAACAAATACTTTGAATACACCGTAGAAAGCAATTGAATAGTTATCGCTTTGCGGCATATTTAGTAATCAGCGTCTTCAGATGTTTCGTTAATCATCTTTCGAGAAAATTGTGCCTGATCTATGTCATGAATGGGAACGATATATATATATATTAACCCGTTTTCAATAAAGTTTAGCGCAGTTCAAAATCACAACTTCCTGAATTTTATACCACACCTAACGTCGCATGACAGATGTTGGGCATCAGAATTACTCTGATGTAGTAATCCTAAGCCGTCCAGTCATAACATGTACTAGGGTACACACGGATATAACAGATGTTGCAATCTTGTAATTTCAATGAGTATATGAAGTGACCTATGAACTTACTTTCGAAATTTAAAGAACTTTGATCAGGCGTTTTAGTTCCTAATTTTCCAAACAACTTACCATCCCTGAATACAACATATGAATGATGATGTGACAAAAGTTCCAAGTAGCAAATATGCGATTGACATCTTTTTCAGCCTCACTGGTTTCCATTCTTTTTAATGTCATCACAATGTAATGGTCATTTGTATGTTAAATTAAGGCCGCTGTTCCCAAAACTTCGCAGTTTGTGACTTCTTTATTGAAAAGGTAACCAATACTACTCATTTGAAATTCAACTAGAACATAGAAGATCTTCAGTTCTAAAAAGAATAAGCACAGAGTTAACAGAATCTCCAGAGCAATTAATGCTTAGTTTTTGAAAAAAAAAATAAACCGAAACAAAAATCTGTGCAGATCCCCAGTTATTTTTAATGATGATATTAGTGATCATCCTGTGAAACCCACTGAAAGTCATATTAATTCCGAAACGAATCCTATGGATCCAATGGATATTTTATGTTTGCGTTTAAGTCGGTATCTTATAATAAATTCCAACAGTTTACTTTCTCAAAATGTTCTTGGATGTACACTGCTACGTAAAGTAGAAGATCCAACCTTCAGCAGATAATTACATGTTGTGGAGTTCTACATTCTCATCTACACAAGGAAGCCTGTTTTTGCGATGATGCTTCAATATTTTGAAATTTAACATAACATTCAAGCGCTCACAAAACTAGCTATTAAAACAGCGATTTAACGTAACAAGGTCCACATCTTTTGCTTAAATGGAAGACAATAAGGTATACTGTAGAAAACCAAGTAAAAGATGGAACATCAGAATCACGATTACCACTCCAACAACACTTCATTATATGCCGAGTTTATTCCTTATCCTTCGAGTTCTTCTGTTGAGCTCCACTTAATTTATGCCATTCTTCACGCTTCTCAGTAGGAGCGAGACACTAGAAATAAAATCATTTGCGTAGAAAGTGCCTAGGAACGTCATGAATAGAATCATATTAATATTAAGCACAGACACTTCACAGAGCTACCATGTCCCTCATCTATTACAATAAGAAACAAAAACGAGCAGATATATTTCATCGTAATTCTTCATTTAGTTGCACATCACATCGTAACGATTGGTCCAAATTATTCTCTTCGAGAATAAGACTGCTCACCTTATCAGGTAACACTTTGGACACTTCACATTTATTCCAAATCTTTCCAATAACATCCTCTTCCTGAATAATGGAATCATTTAGACCGATCAAGAGTGGATTTTCTTCCAAGGAATCCCATGGCTTCAGAAAATTCATCGCTATTCCATATTCAGCATCGGTCACTACCTCAAAGAGTGAGAGATAATAATTTTACTATTTACTAAATTAACACTTTCTTTTTAGCACAAAAAAGTTAAGTTAATAATGTAAACTATCAAAACTACACCATGTCATCAGGCGGATATAGACCAGCTGCAACATACCGCCCTTCTGCATTCAGAAAGTTGAAGATACTAATGGCGTCTTCCTAAATAGACCCTTTTTCTCTATAAAGTACATAGTATCATAACACTTCAATTTTTATTTTTTTACATAGTTTCGCAAGTCCTTTTCCTTCATTTCGCAATTGAATGAGGACTGATTATACACTTCAATAAAAATGTATTACTTAACAAACAGCTCTTTTTCCATCCCCTTTCAGTTTTCTTAGGAAAAACAGGCCTCTACAATAGTGAATTATTTGATTTAATGGAATCGTTAAGCATCAGTTTGGAACTATTCACGCTTGAAAGATAACATGTAATTGAAGCGAATTCACAAAAGCATCAAAAGCATTAACAACTTCTTTTTTTCGCAAGCCACGATAACATCGATGAAGAAAGTCAAAGTCGCATTGGCTAAATCCATACCTGCGAGCAAACTGCGCGGTTACTACACGAGAGCTCCAATGAAAATGGAACGATGTGCTCTCAAGAAAAAACCTAGGTATTAAACAGTCTCTATTCCGCAAACTCAAGTTAATTCCAAACAATCATGTATGGAATACGTAGAAGACAAGAAAAGTAGAAGTAATTTATATCACTTCTTAATCAATTCTATTATCCATTGTAATTCATTCATTCTACATTCCTACATAAACCAACTAATTCCTAGAACAGTGTATAGTGAAATAATAGCAAGAACAATTACTCGAATAACTCATAACACATCTCTTCATGCTTAGCAAAGATCCTAAAAAAATCCAATTTACAGGTTCATAACTCAAATGTGCCATACTCAAATACTTTGATTCCCATCTTCATATATCACTGCTATTGGCACCATGTTCCTGCACCATGATAAAAATGCAAATGTGAAATGAACTACACCAGGAAAAAACTCCATTACCGAAATAACCACTGGACTTATTTGATAAATTTCAATCAAAAAGGAAAGAGTTACCGTATCAGCAATTTCAAGTCCTATAGCGTGTTCTTTTAAGAAAGTAGCAATTTTAGCACGCACTCTGAAGAACAGCAGTACTTTTCTAAAAAATCGTTCTAGAAAAGATAATGAGAAAATCAAAACAACACACAAATGAAGAAAAATAAAATAGTGGACTTGTCAATGTTCTTTCTATCGCCAACACCAATAACGAGAATGTCAATTTTGGGCTCCAACATGGTAAAAAGACTGAGGGACTGCGGAGTAATGTCCGAAGGTGAGTTTACACGCCACGAAAGAGCCGTTCTTGGAAATAGAGCGACAGGCCCATAGCTAAACTGTGCAGAAATATTACATTAGTAAACAAACTCACTATAAATATTTAAGCTATCGCAAACTGTTGTCACATAAATAGTTCACATAAACTGTTGAGGATTTGTCTTGAAGTTCACATTAGCACAAGACACACTAACACAATACAATAAGTCCGCATAACTTAGCATGCATTATGAAAGAAAAAAAAGTAGTTGGCCTTGATCGAGTTAAAAAAGGCATTAAATTTAAGACGTAAAGGTAATAGATATATCATAAACGTATATACTATGTGATGGCATATTATATATTAAAATATAATGTACTACCGAACTAACGAAAATGGAGACTAAAACACATACAGAAAACTCCCATCGATCATTCGAAACCCATAGCAAGACAATCCACGCACTCCAATTTGCTTTGCCTCTGTCATTTCCGTTGAAAGAAAGCTCATCCTGCTACGTTGTGGCATATCAGTGTCATTAAGAGGAGTTATATGGAAACCATCCAAAAACGCCTAGAAAAGCGTGCGTAACTCAAATATTCAAAAAATACCTCACAAATTATAACAGCATGTAATCTGATACTCTGCACCATCTAAGATTCGGTTTGTCCACCTCTTGTTATAAATTAAGGAAAACCTGATGTGCATAAATCGAAAATACTTCAAAAAACATTTGTCATACTAATATACTCGCCCTATACGACATGAAACCAATAATACGAGACAACTATAATTTTAAAACAGATAAACTAATAAATGAAGACTGAGGTCGCTGTTGTAAAAGAACTAAAGTGCAGTCCAGTTTCGTTTCACAAAGTAAGAAGCGTGAACAACTGAATGACGAAAATCGAATCTATAGAAGCAAAATAGGAGGCTCAGATGGCGTAGATAGATGGTCATTTGAAAATTATAAAAAGCTCGCAACTATTTACTAATCCTAATCTTATTGTTTTTAGTAAAAAAGAAACCACACCTACATCGTGTTTTCTGGAACCATCATCTGATAGCAACCGCTGACTTTGGATGACATATTGTTTTTGCCAAATACCCGAGAATCTAACTTGATTCACAACTGAATCGATTAAATACCAAGGGGATTTCATACCTGTCAACCAACTTATCCTATAAGATGAATTGATTTTAAAACATATTCTTCGGAAAAATTGTGCATCGCACTAACAATCGTATGGTATTTTTCAAAAACCTAACAAAATGAACCTATGCGTTTTCGGACGAGTTTGTTGACTGGCAATAGACGCATCATTGTTGTAATTCGACAACGAGGTTTGGTGTTCGTATGTTTCTGTATATTAAGTTTCTGAAATTTAATTCTACTGTTTTGAATTTTTTGCTCGCAAATTTCATAAGGAGAAAAGAAGTGACACTCGATGGGTGTTAAGTCCGAGAAATACGGTGGACGCCACATAGTTTTCCAGCCTTGTTTTGGAATGCCACATAGTTTTCCAGCCTTGTTTTGGAATTTTTTGAATGCCTTGCTATACCCCACGCAGCACGTAGCATCCCACTATCACGGTTCAGTATCATTTTTTTGCTATTGAACGTCATCGGCGTTTTTTCTTGGACTGCTGTCTTAAGATCATTCACTTTCTAACAGAGCTTCTTCGAAATGAGCTTTTCGTACGGTTTAAAGATTTTTTAGTGTATTGTACTCGTACATGCTATCATTTACACAACATTCTAATACGATATTTTTTAGGTTATCCACTTTTTATTCCCAATCATAATCCAATTAAGGAAGCGGTCCATTTTGTCCCGAGCAAGACTTGACATGCATATGAGAACCCGATCATCTAAATTCTTCCGACCTAACTCATGTGGCACCCATTTTGAATACTTTCACACCAAAACTATCTTCTGAATGTGGTCCAAAAGGGGTTTGCTGTGGTGGAGCAAGGCGTTGTGGGCTTTTCAATATTTTTAGAAAAGGATCTTGCTCTAACATGTTCTTAACAACATCTTCGTCGATAAAAAATAGTCGCCCGGAACAGAGCGTTTGCTTCAATTTTCGAACCATCGTATGGATATCTCATCAGAGACTGTACTTCTACCAAAACTTTCAATAAATTTCTACATGCTTTTGTAACAACGAGTCTAAATGAGGTTTATTAGTAACCATGGGTGCACCATCGCTTCACACTTGACACTAACGTGAACGAAATTTTTTTTAGTTAATTTGGTACGTCAGAATGTATACATTAAGCGATAAAAGACAGCCAGACACCGCCGAATAAACATGCGCATACGAGCAAAAAACTGTCATAAATCTTTAAGAAGTCTGTTATAAATCCCATAAGAACTTCCCGATAGATGTAATACATCCTAGGATTTCTGCACGTTTGCACAGTTGTCGTAGTATTGTATTACGCATTGAGTCACCTATGAAACATATAATAATCCAGACTTTTGCGTTTAGTTAGCGTGCTTCTCACGAAATATGAAGGGTAATCAATCAGATTTGCTTACTATTTGCGCTTTAGTTTAGAAGCTTCCCTTACTTTCATGTAGTCAATATTATAAGTATGCGCCATATTCAAAAATTCGTAAATATATCCGATTCACGACATAAATCACCTTCGACCGATTTAACGGTCTATACTTATTCCAGAAATTTCATCCTGAATGCACCAATTTTCAAACATGTGTGAAAATCCATAAATGTGTTGGGGATTTCATACTTAAATCAGCTGCTTTTCTTATTAACGCCTTAGAATATCGAAAATTTTTAAAACTATGCAAGATATGAGGTACTAACACAGATTAAAGTTCTCGTTGATAAAGTTCAGAATGGAAGCATTCTCAACGTTTATTTCTGGCATGAAAGAGCCTCTATGAATTAACTGGTTAATATTCCCGCAATGTTGACTGCGAACTCATGCAGAAGGACTTTAATTCGCGTTCACAGGTTTCTGATCTTGTGTGCTAACGATTGTACTACGAAGTGCTTTCTGCATCCACTCAGTGTTTCACTTGTAGTTGATGGCTATATTATCAGTACTCCTCCAAAATGGTTTGCCTCCTCAGTGTGGCTGGGAAATGTTCTTATGATTTCCACTTTGACATGGAAACCTAAGCAAGAATAAACCTACTAGGAATCGTCACCGTCCTAATGAAATAAAATCACAGGGGACACATCTCTTCGATCAATAAAGGCCACTGATTGCGTGTGGTGAAAACCGTGAGAACTACAGATCAGTGCTATCTCAGAAGTTCAGTGAACTAATGATACACCACGAAAACTTTGCAGCGTCTGGGCACCGCGTATGGGCACGCACCACGTGTGGTGTCACCATTGTATTACAAGACCACTATCGATATAAAGACCTTTGTTCTTCAAAGCGTTGCCTTCTTTATAACTCCTTCAAAGGTTCCAGTTTTTTGGTCAACGCAGCATTGAAGGAATATAAATTACAAAATTATGAGGTATTTATAACCTATTGTAACTGCTACAGTTGATAGAAAATGATAACTCGCCCATATTTACCATAAGACGATTCGTCGTACTGAAAAGATTCTATTGTGTATAACTTTGGACCTCCTGGTCTTCTGGCTCTTTTGACCAGACTCTTACCGACAGAATACATTTCATCTTATATATTTCGATACATACTTCATTAGAAAAATGTGGAGAATATTCTATCGAGGGATCTCTACTTTATAACCCAAATTACATGCAAAGAAAAGACATATATATCATATTAATTTCTGATCTTTGTGTATCGAAAATTAGAAATGGAGAATAGGTGAATGAAAGTGCAAATGTCTTGAGTCATAAAATGTCATCATTATTTCGATTTGCTTCCGGAAATGAACTTAACTGAGGAAATCAAAAGGACATTTTTCCCACATACCGAAGCTTCCGCCTCCTCCCTATAATAACA
>KN716168.1:243825-259572 GCA_000816705.1 Dictyocaulus viviparus
CCCATATTTACCATAAGACGATTCGTCGTACTGAAAAGATTCTATTGTGTATAACTTTGGACCTCCTGGTCTTCTGGCTCTTTTGACCAGACTCTTACCGACAGAATACATTTCATCTTATATATTTCGATACATACTTCATTAGAAAAATGTGGAGAATATTCTATCGAGGGATCTCTACTTTATAACCCAAATTACATGCAAAGAAAAGACATATATATCATATTAATTTCTGATCTTTGTGTATCGAAAATTAGAAATGGAGAATAGGTGAATGAAAGTGCAAATGTCTTGAGTCATAAAATGTCATCATTATTTCGATTTGCTTCCGGAAATGAACTTAACTGAGGAAATCAAAAGGACATTTTTCCCACATACCGAAGCTTCCGCCTCCTCCCTATAATAACAGTTATCTCCAACCAACCTCCTTTCCTTTTGCCATTAAACTGATTGTCGTTATCTTATTATATTACAACTCTCATACAATTTCCATAATTATCCCTATATGTTAATTCATTAAAAATTCTTATTGATTCTGATATGTCATTATTACCTTTTGTATCTGATTAATAATTGTTATTTGATTGCGTAATCACATCCTCATGAATCTTACTACGTATATTTTTGATTCATCGTTATTGTAATCTTGATGTAATACTTTATATGTTGTTTATATAAACGTTTAATTACCCAAGTTTGAGTTTGAAGTGCAACCATTCAAGTTTGGAGCAAACATTACATCCACTGTACCCGAGCTTCACTATAAAAAATTGCTAGATCACATTTTATTGGGATGGCACACTAACGGGTTCACCAAAAGGCTGTGTGAAGAATGCACTGTATCATTATTTATAAGGTACTCATGTTGTTGTTAATCAACCAACTGTACAGTACAAAGTTCTACTGGATAGAAAAATCTCTGGACCATATACATATTTATTCTGATTGTTCCTCAATTAACTCGAAACATTTGTGCATTTCACTTGTGTGTAACACATAAGAAGGCAGTAATCTGAATATTCAAAGTAGACCATCGGCCGGAGTTCAGTTACCTGAAATAAAACCAATATCGAGATTCAATCCTAGTTTTGTGATTGCCAACCCTCTCGTTTGCACAAAATACTTCTCGTTCTATGTAATGATTGAGCAGTTAAGGCACTTTTTTTAAAAGAACGATGACATGCTGTATTGACAAGCCGTATAAAGTGCAGTGACGTCGAATGGTGCTATCACGACGTATGCGTTATTGGAAGACGGACGATTCCATAGAATCTGGTCTTAGTGCGTAAAACCTTGCTACTCTTTTTGTAGGTCCGTCTACACTGCTGACTTTGATTATTGATTGACCATTAAATGCGATATTATTACAGGATGTTAATCTAACAGTTTTTATAAACAAGGATAAAACTGGACATGTTAGTAACACCACTATCAGATAAGCGACTATGAATTATTCTAAACTAACGGCTTCTGCCAATTTGACCATTTCATTGTCTGACTTTCTTTACTATATTTAAAAAAAGACGGGTAAAGGGAGGAATCCACAACATGCTTATTCTTTATTTCGATATCTAGTTGTTGAAAAAGAACCACCGACACTCCGCTTTTATGCCTAACGAATAGGCTAAATTTCCTAAACCTTAGTAGCTCTCAAACTTCTCGCGTCCCTCATTCTCATGCTTCCGTGAGATTTAAACAAAATGCTCTCATACAACAGTAGCACAATCTTTTTCCTGAAATAACCAAGTTGTCCTGTCAACTTTTTTAATTGTGGTGTTTTCCAGAGCACAGCTGAGGAAATTATGGTAGTGGCTATACCGTTTGATGCAAACAATATGTCTTTATTTGTTCATTCCTATCGTTTTATTCGACCCTAAGATTTTACGGAGTTTGCATTAAACCTCGCGTCAATCACATACGAAAGTAGTATACCGGAGAAATAAGTTGAGATAATGGGAAATTTTGGCATAGTTCAAATAACTAGTTAGGAAGAGGTGTGCCTCCTAACGCAGTAATCTTTTACGTTTTCGATACATTTTTTGTTCTATTGCGACTCGTTTGATCTTCAAATGAACATTTACCCACTCATTATTCTCCTCAAAAGGAAATCTTACAGGTTTTAAACGCGGTGATCTTTTGCACTTCTTCAATTGATGATACACCTTGTATTCTTGCATTGGAAGAAGTTACCGTGTAATCGTATTTTGATGTCCAGCATTTGATGAGTTTCTGGCTAGCCATATAATCCGCATAGTTGCTGCTTTACAAAGTTCAGAATGACTTAAAGTTCTACGCAGTGACGTGGCGAAATTAATGCTTGTCTATCTAAGACAATTTTTTGCCTCAATGACAGAACTTTTTTGAAAAGGTGGACATGCGTTACTTGTCCTCTATAAAATTGATCCGAATACCGATTATCTCTTAACCCCGACACTGAACAAGTTAGTCGGTGTTTTTTTTCTTCTTTCTGCTTTTTGTCTTGTAATGTCGTAGAAATAGAATGTATGATTCTGAAATAGTGTTCAAAATTGCTTATAAAGATCAAATCTCATCAGTTAAATCATAACCATGTTTCATACGTATGACTTACAGGTAATCAGATTTGCACATGAACTTATGATACCAAATTTATATGAATTCCTACCGTGTTGTTATACCTTTAACACGGAAAACATAGAAAAATCATTTTATATGGATATCTTTTTAATTGAGAACAAATAAATATTGTAAAATCATCTCGAATCTTTCCATAAACAATGTTATTAACGAAATCGAGAAGCACTGACGATATGATGGATTTGAAAATCAAAGACGAAATTCCGAAAATTGCTATAATACAATAAGTACATTTGGCAAGTTGCACCAGAAAATAAGTGAATCAGAATGATTAAAGATAATGAAATATACGATTAAAAAAAAACACGAGTGCTACGCATACTAAAATTGTTGTAATCACTCTTACACAACACTTCAAAAATTACCACTCATAGCAGCTTCATTGTCCATACATTCTCCTTTGGATTCTATGTGACTGGCTGACGGTGTTGAGTAGCCAGAATTTGGGATAGGGAATAATGGCGCTTCGGCCTCAAATTGCACTTACGAACCGTTGGAAATGTTAACCATAGTGTTGCTTAAAACGTAAACTGACCTGTTGCCAACTTGGAAGTTCAGCTGTTCTGCTTGTTGGAACCAGAATAGGAGCGAAACTGTTCTGACTAAGCAACAAGCTTTTGATAGCTGATATGCCGGCCTGCAAACTCCTATTAGCTTGCTTTAATGATCACTATAAAAGGTCTTCAATTCCTAATAAAAATATCCTCCTAATGGCACAAGAATATTCACGTTACAATCATAATTTAAAGACAACTGCAGCTCAGAACATGCAAGAGAAGATTGGATAAAAAGTTATTAAAATCTCATCCAGTTCGCCACATACTTTTTGCTAGATACTAGAACGCACCCGTAATTCATTTCATGCTATTGTATGACGTGTAAATGTTTTAATTTCGTTAGGTTGAATGCCAGCCGATTAAGTACATAGCCTTCATACAACGCTTTTAGTTCAACACGTTAACACGCCTCTACGGATAAGAACTGTTCTCATCTTTCGAACCATCACACAGCTATTTCCCAAGAACATGCACATTTCTGCCATCAGACTTTATCAGCGCATTGGGCTTGTTATCACTCTTTTTGCATATCTGCTGACACTACTTTATAGTGTCGTTGTAGAGTAGCTCTATGCCTCGGAGCTTAATATTGTATATTTCATCTCCATTTTCTCCACTCCGTTTTTCCTACTGTTTTCCTACTGCAAATGCGAATTACGGCGCTAATCCTTTGCACTTTTGACAGGATTTATATTCGTCCATCTAATCTTTACTAGTCATAATCGTATACTATTTATTTATTTATTTACACTTATCATTTGCTGCTTATTAAACAGTTATGTTATTATCTGTTCCATTTTATTGTAAAATTAACTACTCAAGCTAGATGTTGACGACTCAACAATTAGTTCGATTATATTTGAATGGTTGGAAATGGAATATAGATAATTTATACTGATTACAATAACAAAACAACGAAATTATAGGACGAACTGGACCTCAACGTTACTTATGTCTGCATCACGTTTACCAACGACCAGCAAAGCACGATTGATTTCTTGTTGTTGATTTATAAGCATAGAAGTTGTTTGGGATATGCTGTCCAACACAAATTTGATAGAATTTTGCAACTCGTTAACTTGTACCTTGAAAAATACAACAATATTTATGAAAAATGAGTTAAAGAATGGTCTACATCACTGCATATCCATTTTTTTCCTGTTATGATTTTTAAGACGTTCAATCGAAAATGAAAACCGTTATCGAGGGAGTCTTTAAAACCAGTATATATGAATAATAATTTTAGACGCCACAGTTTCAACGGATTGGTGGGTTACAATAGCAATTTCAACCTGTAATTGTCGCACTTCTGCTGTCGCAGGATCCGATATGTCGATGAAATGTGGCAAAATGAAGGAGCGTACAAACCGATAAGCAACGTATGATACACAACCAAAAATAGAGACTGATTGAGCGAAAGATACTAATCTGAATGACACTCGTTCTAGAAAGTTACATTTTAACATATATATCTAGTGTTTACTACTTGACTTACTTATTAGTACGATGATTTGCTTTCTCACGCCTCTCATGCTCAACAACATTGACAGCGCCAACTCTGGTATCCTGTTTAACTAATGATCTAGCTTCAGAAATTTCAGCCTCCGTCAAACCTTAGGTGCTTCTTTTTCAAGGATTGTACAAACTAGACGAATTCCTACGTGTACGTTTTAAGATACCTTTGCTTAATAAAAAAAGCTTTTGTTCTTCAGGAGGAGAATCCCGCACTTTGGGAGTGAGCATGAACTTCCTAGCTGCTTCCACCATTTCAAGTCGATTAGAGCTATAATCTTCCATGGTTACTTAAAAACTATATTTCAGCGTCTGGAATAAAATGAAATAAAACAGCCCACAATGATAACTAATGCGGCAAAATAAGCATATAAGAATTAGTATGTGCTGCTGCTTGTCAAAAAAAAAGTAATATATTCCTCATGTGATATGATCAGCTATTTTTATGGTCCATTAATACTGTGATAGCATCGCCGACGACAACATGAAGATACTACACAATTTCAGCAGGAAAACATCATTTAATCTTTCCCTTCACCAACTTATAATTGCTTGTAACAATGAAATTATGATTTTTAAGCAGATTGGAATCAAAACTTAAAAATAAGAATCAAATAAAGAAAACAGAAAGGAATATAATATAATAGAAAAATTAGTTAGATTCCAACCAAAAGCATACGAGATATTCGATACATACCAAAAATTCCAAACCATAACTGGAAAAAAATTGTGATAACAAAGCCATAGCTTCCACAGATGAAATGAAGACGTCAAACACTGATGCTGCGAAGTATATGTAGTGAACCAAAGAAAATGATTCGAAATAAAATACTGTTAAATCATATTGCTTTTACGAGTCTCTCATGATACTATGCAGAACATCCAGAGATTTCCAAAGCGCTTCACTGAATTCCTTGGCATTTCGATGTTTCTAAATCATGTTAATGTATAAAATTTATCAGGTTAGTATATAGAATTGTAAATGGAAAGTTTGAGACTTGAAAAAACGCATGGTTCAAAAAATTGAATACCTTGTAACTAGTGATAACGGCGCCCATTTCATTGGAGGAAACATTGTAGCCAATACCAAAACCGTCCTCCACTACTGGACCGAATCCTGCAGATCACGATAACAGACACCAAAACATGCAAATGCCTAGCACTAGAAAGATTGAAGGACCTCCAAATACGACAGTATTGGTTGAAAGGGTGCTGGTAGATAGTACAAAATGTCCCATTCGAAGAAATCCAGGATCCTACAAAAATAAAAAAAAATTACATTCGCATAGAAATTCACTTCAGAAAGTATACCTCAAAAAGTAGTGGTGTTTCTTTCCCGATGCGCTCAGAAGTAATTTTCAATCCAAGAATGTGACGATCAAAGCCTTGCCCTGTGAATGATGGTAGAAATAAACTACAAACAACAAAAAAATGGCAGACATACGAGAATACGCACAATGTACATATAGCTGAAACACTGGAATAAATCAATAATATACCAATATTTAGCAGAGGACGTTCTTTCAAAATTGCAAACACAAAAAATCCAACCCATAGACGCCTCTTTCACCAACTGCCCATGCATATTGGAGCAATTTAGTATCAGTTGCTTAGCGTTCTTTGTTCCTCCATTAAGAATGGCTAAAGTGGCTTGTTTTGTGGCCGAAGTTGCAGAGCTAAATGAGAGAGTTATGTGCAATCGACAGCTTTTCACAATACAGTTATTCCTACTTACCACATACTAAAATGCAGGAACACCTACACCATACACGAAGGCATTTGTTGAATAAAATTAATAACTTATAATTTCTAAAGTTGTAATGTACACAAGGATGGATTATCGTTAAGCATATGAACAACATTGATTGAAGATTTACATAGATATTGTTGAACAAACATTTCTTTGAGTTTTTACTACAGATTAAAATATTTGACAACTACAGAACTTATTAATAAAGCATTTAAAGTATCAATATCAAAAATCTATACCAATTTCTTATATATGAAAAACAAACCGTATGCATTCTGTTCTTCCTTTCAAAAAGGCTGCAGTTGAGCAAGATTCATATGTAGGAACAGTTTCATTGTATAGCGAGTAAAAAGCCATCTTGATAAGCATTAATAAATCAATGCGTAAACATACCTAAGCAACAACTAATATGATGTTTACCTGAATAGCTAACTGCATAATCGCGTCAGGTGACATATTAAATTTTTTAATCGTATTCTTATTCATGTTAGAGTACTGCATTGTAGCAATGCTTAAGGTGCTATTTCGCGTAACATGGTTCTTTTGTGCACTCAATATTCGCATTCGTAAAGAGTCCGTAAGAGTAAATTCTGTAATACAATCATAAATACACAATATAAAATTCTGTTGAAAAAAAAACTCTAATACCCGAAAATTAGTTATGCTAGTAGCACGAATCTCCCTTTTTGAAGGATTTCAAGTTAGTTATTCGCGAGGCTACGTGGCTGGACTCCAATTCGCGAATAAGAGCTAAATCGCGGAGTAAAAGCGACGGTGTATAGACCTTGAAACATGGGTGGATTTAAGAGATGGACCTCTTAATACTGCTGCGCTGGTCTGCGCATTCTTATTGTATGCACTACGAAAGGTACGCGTACTTGAGCTTATGTGTAAGGAGATTGTATTCTGCTCATCGATTCGGTGAAAAGCACGCAATCGAATCACTGGAAAATTCACGATAGGGAGTTAGGGTCGCCTCCAGAAATAAAACGGTCCTGCCAATGAGTGAAAATCTATAAGCCTTCGCTGAACGGCTCCGCAAATCAGCTGAGGAAACAATCGCAAAAAACAGTTTGAAAAAGGGCCTTTTTGTCCTAACCTCAAAGGAGTCTCCGATATTGAAGTGTCGCATGTGGCGAGTATCAACCACTCAGCGTTGTTAACGACACAGAAGCAGAGCTGGTCCCTGGAAAATACAATGACGGAAATGTTGGTGGCATAGGTGTACTTGTTAATTCGAACTTGGTCATAAACATTGAATCATTTGAACAAAGACGACCCAAATCTAACGTTGAAAATACGTGACCTAAAGCCAGCTCTATCAATCTACATTGTCTAAGCTTCTATTTCAGACTACGGTGAAGCTGGAATTGAAGCGTTCTATATCGACTTCGAGAAGTTCTACAGCGAAGACCACACATTCTACAAAGTAGCAGTTGGCGATTTAAATGCTAAAATTGACCGTAGGAGAACTCCTGAAGAAGACATACTAGAACCCACAGACTCAAATGGAATAAACAAGTAATGCGGCTACTAGAGTTTATCAAGACGAACAACATTCATTGGAACTCGCATTTTCAAAAGCCTTCATCAGTACAATGGGCGTCGGAGTCTCCAGATAGAAATTACCATAAGGAAATAGATCACGTCGTAGTATATAAACAGTTTTGTCAAATGGATGTCGCTGTTGTCCCAGTTTCATAACAGATCCGACCAGAATTCACGTGCGAAAAGGACAAAGCTGCAAGTTAAAAGAAAACAAAAACCCGTAACAACAGCAAATTGGAATTTATGTGATTCTTAAGCTAGTTTTTCGAAAGGTAGCGTGATTGACATCAAGAAGAATATGACTTGCTGATTAAGCACTTTCAAGATTAAGAGATGCTTGTCATCAAGAACTCGAACAGGGAGTAGCTAAAGTCGCAGGCAATCGCTGGCTATTGTCCGAGCTTGCAAAACGCTGTAGAAAGACGATAAAGATCTAAAAAAAAGAAAACGTGATAAATAAAGCGATTGAGGATGGCAAAGGCATATGCGAAACCCTCCGATGTTTCGCAAACCATAAGACCAAAATCACTGCTATCCCATGTCAGAACGGAATGCAGAAAGGCAAAGAAGAAAAATATCTACGATTTCTACTCAGATATCTTCGATAGTAACATTCGTCTACTTCCATGTAAAAATAGGAAAAATATTATGTTTCCCCAAAAGCTCTTTTTTCCGGAATCAGCTTAAATCACACAACATTCTAATTCAATGAAAAACTAGCACAACCATGTTGAGCCTAGCGTGCTGATAACAGAAAAAAGAAGACGTCCGCGATATTGCAAACCATTGTTCATAGTTGTCTGTCGACTATGTGCTTTTTACATTAGTCATCCTTAACAGGATTGGCAGAACATTAGAAATAGAACAACCAGGTGAGCAAGCAGGGTTCCAAAAAGCCTTTAGTATGGTAGGCTATATTCATACAATTACAATACTAATAAGTATCCCAAAAGTATAAGAATCCACTCTGTCTCATCTTCATCAATCTGAATAAACCTTTCAATTCTGTAGAGACAGAAGCGGTTATGAAAGCATTGACTAATCAAGCGCTTCCGACTCTGTATATCAAGATTCTTCGTCAGCTATGCGAGAATTTCACTAACAAGTTTACCCCGTTCTATAAAGACATCATTAACGTTAAAACAGGGGTTCGACAAGACGATACTATTTCGTCGAAGCTTCTCACAGCCACTCTTGAGAACATCAAGCGAAAATTGGTATGGGACGATATGGGAGTGAAAATTCGAAGGTTGGCAACTTCACCATCTTCGCTTCGCCGATGATATCGTATTTATTACACCAAACATCGTGCAAGCGAAACAAATGTTAGTAGACTCCAACACGGCTTAGGGAGAAATTGACCTTAAGTTAAACTTTGAGAAAACAAAACTCATAAAATATGGATACGTTTTTGACGCCCCACTTATGCTCTGTCGAAAGAACCTATTACAAAGCTCAAGATGTGGGTATCTAGTTTGTGAGGTCAATATTATGAATAACGCAGCATGAGAGGTTGGCAAAAAGAAAAGAGCGATTTGGAGAACATATAAAAGCATCAAAAACGTAGTGAAGACAACAAGGGCGATAAAGCAAGCAAACCCTTTTGAGCTCCTAGCCCGTTTCCAACACCACAGTTTTCCCTGTATCAGTGTATGCTTGGGCATTACGAAAGCAATATAAACGACCATTGAGTGCAAAACAACGTTCTATGAGAATATTGGCATTTCCCGCACCACATAAGTGAAAGAGGGAATTCTAAGTTCTAAACTAAGTCAGTGATAAACGATCAGAGATGCAGCCGTGTACGCCAAGATATTGAGCTTAGCTTGGATTGAACGCGTGACGTGAACATGGATGAATGATGACCGATGGACACGAGCTGCAAATTTTTGGATCTCGTTGGAAAACCAACGCACTGTAGAAGGACCACCAACCCGACGGTTAGACCTCTTCACAGAGGGCCTAGAAAGGGATTATAATGCTCAATGAATTCCTAGAGCGAAGAAAAAACTGATTGGACTGCTCTACCGCGCGATAAAAACAAATGGACATTTGACTTTTCCTCGCAAGACTTCTGTCTATGGTAAATGGGAACTTAATTAATGCAGTTGCAGCGAGTAGAATAAATAAATAAACAAACCTAATTCCTTCAACATACTCGCATTGGCAGGTTTTGGATCCGTATCAGGAGTAACAAAATGATGAGTATTAGTATCTCTTGAAACATGATCGATTTCATTGCTTATAAGTGTATAAAGAAAAAACGATTACTTATAAGACTCCTCCATTAAACGTAAAACTGCGACTCCATCACCCCAAGAATGTTCGAAGTTTATGGTTGCTTGACCGTTCCCTGCAACACTGCTGATTTTGCTATTAGTGACACTACAAAGGGCAGTACAAAATCAACAGAGTGTTGCCGCATAGCGTTCAGAGTTCCTTAACTTACCATCTACTATGAGCTGGAAGCTTTTATCAAACCATCGATTACTAGCGTCATCTCCAACGAGTAGAGATTGGACTAGCCTGATTAAGAAGCATTTCGTTGGATAAAAAGAATATACTTAACAGTAACACACATAACAATCACAATAAATAGATACATTATATTAAAATTTAAAAAAGTTCTAGAAATAAAGGAGAATAGTTCTGATGAGAAGTTCCTACAACCAGTGCTAATTAACTATAATTGATTTTTATAGCATATAACCAACAAAACATTTGTATTGAAAAACATCAACTAGATCTTTCGACCTGAATGGATCTGTAGTTTTCAAGTCGTCCAGACAAAGTGTAAAAAGGGCACTATCAATCATATGAAGTTTATCCGCGTTACCGGCTTCCAACAATTCGTCACGAACATCTGCCCAGACATCTCGCTCCAAACTTGTTAGAGAGCCTAAGAACTCTTTCCAATAACTGTATTTATAACACGCATTTAAAACCATTAGTTTATATCGGTAATGACGGTGAGTTGGCAAAAAAACCTGAAACCTCAGGCGTGCTTCGAACTCGACTCTCAATGATACCCGGTCTGTTTTGCTGATTCATTACACTACCGAGGCCCTCGCTGTACAGCCATTCAATGCTGGGTATCTTATCAGCACTCGCCCGTTATCGGGTACGCTTCCGCGAGCCAACACCGGCATTGTATCCAGTTAAGCCGATAATAAGTAGTAATAGCTGATAATAATAAGTTTTTCGGTGAACTAGGAATCATTACCGATATTATAACATCATTACAGAATAAAAATACTATGACAATCAAACTAATTTATAATCACATAGAAATTTAGTTCAACATGAGCTTCCACAGGGTACTGCTCACTAGGATTTCGCTCACAAGGAGGAAGGATGCCTGGTTAGTCGCGAAATTACGTAGATGCATGCGATGGATGGGGAGTAAGTCGAAGACCAAAGGCGATTTTGAACCAACCTTGATGGATTAAGATGTTTCGACCAAAGAAGTGCAATCCAACGACTGACATATATAATGGAGGCAATCGAGAGTTGATTCCAGTCTAAGAAACGAGCTAGGCTGCCATCTGTCTGTAGCCATAAGGCACAAACGCCAGTAACATTCTTTGTGGAAAATCTTGTGATTCATGCTGAAAAAATTAGCTGCGACGTCGCTGCACTCGCCATACCAGAACAAACGGGCTATAAAGCGTTGCTTGCAAAATTGATTTATCTCTGGACATGCGATTAAAGAGGTGTCTTTGATGTAGGTGCGCGTACGTTAACTCAAACAACGTGAAATTCGATTCCATTAAGCAGCTGGCGACTCGGTTGGAGGTTTCAAGTAAAATATGACTGTACATCAGTCATTATTTTCATTGTGCACGATCCAAAATTAGGGTATGACGAATATAGGGATTTGGAGAAGCAACAGAGAAGATCACACATTTAGCAAAATCATCCTTGGTAATGTCAACGCTAAGAATAACCCATGAAATAATGCCTGAAGAACGCAACATTCTCACACTAGGACTTAAATGGAATGAATAGAGCGCAACTAGAATTTATCATGACAAACAAAATTACCCAAGATAACTTAATTCCAAAAGCTCCTATGGACGTGTGAGTCCCCAAATGAAAAGTATTGGTACAACCAAATAGAAAATCATAGAAAATAAAAGGTATTGCTAGACAGATATTGCTGCTATCTTAAACTTCTAAGCATAGTTAAACAGTGCTTCCACCGCGCCAGATATCTCAACGCGAAAAGAAGAAAAAACAGAAATTTTTAAAAAGCGAAATTCCAAATCCAATACGAATTGAGATTCAATTCAAAACTCTCGAAACTACGCAACAAATGTGAGAGTTAGAAGACTACTAGAAAATACATGTCTCAAATAAGTTTAAAACTTATACGTTTGCATTGAGCAGAGAGAGACGCAGGTAAGTGTCACTTATCGTCCGAACTTGCGGAGCAGTATAGATGAGGATAAGAAAAGAACATAAACAGAGAAAAGCGGAAGTAATAGATGAAACAACTGAGAATGGGATGAATATTCGAAACGCACTTCAATGCTTGATCAATCATATGACGAAAATGATTATCGCTCGATACGAAGATGGAACACTTATTACTTGAATAATGAAGATGAGAGAAAAACTAAGATTTCAATTCAATTCGATAGCAACATTCGTATATCTCAGTCTACTCCAATACAAAAAAAGACAATGATGTTGTTTTAAAGATTTTTGCTATCCTAAATCTTACATGTTCGCCTGTCAGAAATCGTATGCAGCATCCGAATCTGACACAATGAAGCCAGAATATTTAAGAAATCTATATCAGTCCTCATTATAGCGACTTAACTCTTCACAGATTATTAGAAATGCAGGAATCCAGCTCAACGAGAAACTAGCAGAGCAGTAACATTCTAGAAAATATGAGACGACGACGACATTAGCAACTATCGCCCTACGTGTTCTCTGTGTTATCTGGAGAACTTTTTCACACAAACCATTCGTAACGGGGATGTCATTACAACAGTGGAGGAAAAACTAAGTGAGCAAACAGTACCAAAGGAATTTTTAACTTTTTTCATCTCATTAAAAAAGGATCATTCAAGTATGTTAAGATAGAAGCAGAAATGAACGTGTTGTGCAACGTTTCTCATTCTACCAAAATCTTTCCTCAGTTATATGAAAATCTCAGCAACAAGATTTCTTTCATAAGGATAACATAAATGACCTAGACAAAGAGCTATGCAATAACTAGCAAGCGAAAAAAAATGTGAACCAATTTCAGTAACGCTCGTGAAGAATTGTTGGTACGCTTGTCATGCTCCATTTAAGCTTAACAAGTGTAATATCTTCGGCTAATCAAGCTGTGTGTCTATGTTTCAAAGTGAATATGATGAAAGACATGACCTAGAGCTCAGCAGAAAGAAATAAGCGCTTGAATATATATTAAAAAATCGAGGATTCAGGGAAGAGAAAACAAAGCTTCAAGCCGACGAACTCTCCATTTCGACATAATAATTGCTCCATCGTTAAACTATGCCTAAAAAACTTGTACGTAAGCATGATGTAGGATCATTAAGCGGGATTCAACGCGCCATTGGAGGATGGATACTAGCGTTTCTCGTATCATACAGATAATTTTAAAAATCTCAGGTTTAGAGATACGTCATTAATTAAACATCAGAGACGAGCCGTACAAGTTCAATAATTTGGTGGCAGGATGGGTGATGCATATGAGATGTGATAATAATGCGCAAAATGCATGATTGAATCCTACTTTGCATTATACGCACTACAAGAAAACTACTTGCTAAATCGTCAAACCTTTTTGCAAAAATGTTAGAGAAGGTTATTAGCGAGTCTCTAGAATGAGAAGAATTCATTGGACTACTCATAAGCGTGATAGAAAGAATTGAGATTTACCGGCACCCGCTTGAATTTATCCCATCAATGGGAATCGGAGTAATTTAGGTGAGCAACGCATTAAAAAGTCAACACAGACTCAGGGCGTCGGAACAATAAGTGTAACAAAAAATTTCAAGGAAGATATTAACAATCGCAGATGATCAGGATTAGCTAAATATTTTTCCAGTACACTTTTGACAGAAAGATTTTGGCTTATAATTACAATAGAGCCTTACCTTGTCAATACAGTTCTAGATATAAAACTTCAAAACGATAATTAAATAGCAGAATATTACTTAGATAAGTTTCCCACCGTGTCGAATAAAATTTTAAATAAATTTACTGTTGAAAAAATCACAACTCCCAAATTTTTCGTGTTATCGATCTGAAGCCTACCTATACATTTGTCATTAGTTTGTTGTTCCCCATGCTTAAGGATATGTGCCAATGAGCTATGGATATCATTTGCAGGAAGAATGTCGCCTGAAACTTTCTAGAGCTTAAATATAATTTCCAGGCTTTTTGACGTTAGTACAAACCATTATCATCAAAGATGTCCACTACATATATTCTACCACGATATAGAACCATAAAGTGTTTTTGGGTTGAGTCCTATAAAATATTTTCAAGAAATGAAACTTAGTAAGGACCATAGATTTGTTCTTTCAAACCTGAAACAGAATATCTCTGTTTCGCTTTGGAATACGCGTCCCGTTGAATAAAGATTTGTATTGACTCATATCAAGGGGAAATGCTTTGAACATTACTGCTCCAAACCATGAAAGGCTCGGTGGGAGAGTTCTAAAACTTCAGATAAAGAAATTCGACAATGCAATAAAATTTCCAAAATGTCCTTTTTTTCCCAAGTCAATTTTACTGTAACGACTAAATAACGTAACTACAGATGTTTCGAAACAATTTGGTATCGCTTTTCATGGGATTGAGGTGAAATACTTCTGGTGCTAAAATATTGGAATCCAATGCCTTCTTGAATCTTGCAAAAGAAATAGCCAAGTTTGTCGAACGTGTCAGCTGAAAAAATGTAGCCTCTGAACGTTAAATAAGTGAACTGTGACACATTTAAGAACTATAGATATGGCGACATATGACGTCAGCTAGCACTTTTAAACGTACCGGCAAGTGAATTACCTGGTGATTATATCTATTTACAGGATCTGGTGCATACATCATGAAAGGGTTGAAGTTAACTGGACATGGAAGTCGAGATCGCAAGTAAACATCATACCAAGGCTCATAAATGAAGCTTGTGTCCTTGTGAGAACGATCATATTCCAAAAGAGCCTTTTGAAGAACTGACATAGTAACAATTCCTTCATATTATATATGTAAAGCCTATCACTACATAACATTGAGTTATTGCTGTTACGAAATCTCAAGATATTTATTGAAGTGTAGAATTTCGCAATACAGATACAGAAGGAAAAAATTGACATCCTTTTCATAAAGAAATTACAACAGCTTACTTGGCCCCTCATTTTTTTCAAAACAACGAACCGCCTCATGAGTACGAGCGTAGACTGGATCACTTAGAACTACCTTAGCAGATGCAAGAAATCTAAAACAACTTGAACAAAAATAATTCGACTCCTTAGAAAACATTACTTAGAACTTTACCTGTTACAAGAATCAGATAGCTTAGGTATTGGAAGCCGACGAAGGCTTTTTTGAAAATGGAAAGTAGGTATTGTACTACGATGTAAGAATTGATAATCATTGTTAACACAAGTATTCACGCTGCAACATGATGTTTCAATATCAGAGTACTAAGAAGTGTCGATGCAACATGTGTTTCAATATCAGAGTACTAAGAAGTGTCGAATTACTACGTAGTAACATAGTCTAGCTATGTGCACTTGAGTGTGG
>KN716168.1:259689-286006 GCA_000816705.1 Dictyocaulus viviparus
AATCTTTACCTGTAACAAGAATCAGATAGCTTAGGTATTGGAAGCCGACGAAGGCTTTTTTGAAAATGGAAAGTAGGTATTGTACTACGATGTAAGAATTGATAATCATTGTTAACACAAGTATTCACGCTGCAACATGATGTTTCAATATCAGAGTACTAAGAAGTGTCGAATTACTACGTAATAACATAGTCTAGCTATGTGCACTTGAGTGTGGAAATTACTTACAAACGGTATCCTTGAGAAGCACGACGAAGGTGCAACCACTTTGACGCAGAATGGAGCATTTCGAAGATGGCTGGGAAAAATGACTTTACAAATTTCCAGATTAAGAAATGAAAATCTAAGGAGAAGACAAAAAGCAACGACATTTAATATTCGGTACTCAACCCTAATAACAGGTATGGATGGCATTTTGGAGCCATAGTGAGAAGTTACTGCATAAGCTCCTAAATAATCACTCAATGACCTCATATATTATGAGCTTTTTAATCAGTTGTGTACGAAACCTGAGACATTATAACTTGATTGAATTATAAGCAATTTAAATAAATCAATATGAACTGCATGTCAAAATTGTAACAATGCCGTACTAGGTAGGACAAGCCTTGACCTTGATCAATACCTGCTGCGAAATGTACCTACGCACTCATGTTCAAAGTGATATCGTGGACGAGTTTATACAGTGAGTTGAGTTTACCACTTTTCAACGAGTCAGTGCTGCTTGTCTTAACCCAATTTTTTTGGTGACAAGTTACGACACCAAAAGGACCAGCACCACACTAAATTGGCAAGGCTACACTCTAAACTAACATTCTACAATTCGTAATTAACACTACATGAATGCTACAGAAATTTACAGTAGCTTAGAATTTTTCAACACTGTGCTTTTTAAAAACCTTGCTTTATACGGCATTGCAATCGTGCTAGTAGAATCGTTATTTCTACTTCCCATTGCAAACAAGTTGATGTCAAAATTGCCCGAGTGGTTAAAAACCAACTTTATTACGATTGGTGGACTTTATTTATCATACTGATCAAAGATGGTTATGATAAAACCAAATGCACGACGCATCTATCGGTGCAAATATACCGATGGAATTGGGCCTTCGAACGTTGTTCTTATCCTTGAGCTCCGTTATCTACGTCAGAGCATCAGTGTACTAAGTTTCATCCGTGAAACAATAATTTCCTGTAATATCATAAAAAAATGTGAACAAAATCGATTGAAATTTGGTTATCCCATAAATATGATTAGTTTTGCTTTTTAAGAACCTGGAATATGTTTTTTTTTGCTACATTAAGTATTCGAAATACACATAATTGCTTTTGCCTTAAATACTCTTCCCATTTGAAGACCAAGAGAGTTATTAAATGTCAAAACAATACAGAACGAACGGTCACTTCAAGCGTACAATGCATGACTAATTTAATAGAACATTAATATTGATATTACACGTAAGTTAATATGATATTATCCATTACGCCGACTGCAAGAAAGTTATTATTCAAATGTTACTGATGACATAATCATGAGTTATTTGAGTGACAAGCCAATGTCCTACGTTAAATCCAAATATTAAAACAACATTATTTTCCTGAGAAATACAGTTTCTATGGACACGAATAACGAATATAATACACTGGAAGGGTTGACCCTATTTTCCCTGATAAAGAAGGTAAACATGCCTATGTTCCCATAATGTCAACGAAGGTATGTTAACGTAGGTATTAACGTTAATGTAAACTCACACATCCATTTCAGACCAAACTAAGTACCCAAAGCTAGAATTTGCGAGAAAATAATAAGAGATACCATCATTATTTGTAGCAATGATATAGTGTTAACTTAATAATAAATGTCTGATTTGGTATTAAGATTTCTTTGACCCTTTTAGGCATCCCTCAATAGCGCCATAATATTATTAGGATGCTGACTTAGTAAAGATTGCTTCGCTTGAGGCTCGAAGTACACGTAATCGAAGGGTTGGTCTTCGGTTCATCTCATGCTGGGCAGGCGTGAATTTGATTCTGAGTTTATGTCGGAATTCTTGGATATATAGATCTGTAGCATACTTCGTGTTGTCGAAAAAAGATAAGCATTGGCATTTAATCGATGTTGCGGGACACGCCTATGCATTCGTGTTCAAAGTGATAACGTGGAGGTGATTGAATGCCAGCCTGGTCTACTCAGTGACTTTAGTTAACCATTTCCTACCAAGTCAGTGTATTTATCTTATCCAGATCTCTCTGGTATCAATTTTTCAACGACGGAGTTATGGCGACCACAAACTGCGGCCGCAAACCTGATTCGGACGTGCATATCAGTGTGGCTCCACCAGCAATGCGCTACACTCTCCCTGTCGAGCATACGATTCGCCAAGTGGTGAAATCGTTTTGAGCGACATGTAACACTGTTTATAGAATAGGAACAATATTTGGTATTGGCATTCAGAAAAGAATTCTGAGATCTATAGTATCAACTCTAACATGAAATTTATTCAATTAATATCCTGTTGGTCAAGCAAGGCTACCACTTGTTTGGTAGATCGAAGTACAAAGGAGCAGCTACTTAAAGACACATTTATTTCTTACAACAGAATGGTTTTCTTGCATTTTCTAAATGCTGACCAATCATGAATATGCTTTGAAATTTTATAGAGAAATAAAAAAAAAGATATTGTAGTAAATCTTAATGTAGTCGTACCTGTCAAAGTATTTCATTTTAAAGAAAGACCAATGTATGTTCAGTGTATGGAATGAGTTTAAACCTTTAGTATCTTATAACTTAAAACACTTATTACAAGAATCTATGATGTGTTGAGGTAACTATATTCTATCCAATCTAAATACATTTGATTCTTTCGTACTTTCAAACAAATTAGTCATAGATTTTCTCCTATTTGAAGCATTTCGATACCAAAAGCAAATAAACTGAATTACTATGTGCGTATAGTTATCCAATATTTATAGAAAAAAAGAATGGGTTTCTATTTTTCTTCTTTTCTACATTTATGTAAACTTTATAATCAGTAGTTTTTCAATTCTTATCTAGTAACGACACTAATAACGACAATGCGAAGCTTCGCATGAAATACAATTTCACATGTTGAAAGCTTCGACCTACTTAGATATTGATTTTCATCACAAATTCCACGACTCGTGAGTAATAAGTATGGAGTGGTCCTGTTACTACTAGGACTATTAATAACATCACCACTTTTTAATGTGAACAACTGTTTATGCAACAATGGTATAATGCTAACTTAAAGCGCATGTGATACTGCGTTTTCGTTAAAAATAATATATTCGAGTTTGTATTGAATTTGTAAATTTTTTTCTGAGTACGCTAGAAGATAATATTAGACATATTAGTGATTTTTTTTTGCTAATCCAGCTTTATGTATAAAAAGCATTCGGGTTTTATTATTTTCTTGCTTTTTTTCTAATTCATGAACTGTTTAGATAACGATATTTCTAGTGGTTATAGATAAATGTCTCCGTTTTTTCCAGCACATAGGTCGATTGGATATAAGATAAACAACTAAGATGAAGTCGGAAATTGTCTTTTCTTTGTTACCATTAAAATATTGTATAATTTTTAAAGTGGACCTTAATTTTTTCTCTTCGTTTACTTGATAGGTCTTTGCAGGCATGAACCGTCTTATTTCCTTTCGCGGATTCACTTCCGCTGCACCAAACATATCCACAGGTATTGAACATGCTGATGCAATGTCCAAATTTGGAGGTAATCCTTTTTTTAATGACTGCTTTATTTTGTTTGTCATTGTGGCTTCAACAAAATTTATACTCGATTAAGGTCAAAATGCTAATTGGAGTACGTATAAGTCGATTGGGTATTTCAATACGAAGAAGTATTCCTTTTATGAGGCTGAGGTAAGTAATAACTAATGGAAGTTGCGAAATCAAAATATGTTTGAAATGTAGAGCGAAGTTTGCTGTTTTCAGATCAAGATGATGAGACATCGTCTTCTTCAACCTACCAATAAACGTCCAGATATTTTGCCACAAACAAAGTCTCACTAATATAGGCTAGATTTAATGTTGTATACAATAAAGTGTTTGCCTTTATTTGTGTTTGTTGCACTTAAAGGTTGAATAACCTCTGTCTCTACTCGTAGGTAAAGAGTATAGTTCTCTATAATACCACGTTTATTTGCTATGTTGTTTAGATTAAATGTCTTCTGTCATCAATGGAGAAATGATAAATTCACTTTTGACTCTTCCTGAATCTGAAGCTTACCAAAAGTTATCGGAGCTAAATGCACGGCTTGCAACCGTGAGCAATTTCCAGTCCGTTGATACAAATACCCGTAAGGTGTGTTTCAAAACGATGAAAAAAATTGTCATATCTCTCGATTTTGAGGGTTGATCTTGTCTGTACTGCAGTACTATTTCAAATCTGCTCTGTACGACTTTTATTATTTTTTGATGGAGGCTTATTTATTTTAATCAATATAAACACCTATGAGCTTATTAGCAGAAAAGTTGACGAAGTCGATGGAAATACATTGTTAAATATTTTTCTAGTTTGAATCAGTAATTTTAAGCTTGGTTAATGTGGCGATTGACCTTGAAATTGTATATATTATTCATGTGTATGAAATTTGTAATTTTAAGAACATCGTGAAAATGATCGAACTTGGCGTAAATGGAAAGCCGTCAATGATTGCACCAGCTCTTGAACTAATTCGAATCCTTGGTATGTTTCCAACATTGATGCTTTAATATTAAAGAAATTATCATTGTGATCATGTCTTGCGTTTATTTGCAAATACTTTCAGCTCGTGACAAGAGGCAATTAGATCTGTTACTCACAGAATCAGTTCGACTTTTTATTGTATGCGCAAGTAGCCTTTGTGAAAATGGTTTGAAAATTGTACAAGGTGAATCACTTGTTATATTTTCGTTTTCACACATAATTTTAAATTATTCTTTTATTATTATAGATGTGATCGAAGCTGATAAATGCTTAATAAATACTCTAGCCAATTCTAGCTGCATGCGGGAAACCTTTGAGTTAGTATGAATTGTTCATTTGCTTTATTTTAAAACCATAAGTCATAAGAATAAGCTACACTACAGCTTTCGCTATTGAGACGGTGTTATTTTCTTAATAAAAGCGTGAAGCTTGTTCAAAAATAGGGTCAGTTTGTTTGTGGAAAAAGATCGTGTACTTTTGTCGACATGACATTGTTACTGACGTATTTTGAATTGAATTAATCATGCTGGAAATTCTTCAGTAATTTTGACTGAGCAACATTTGTGTAATTCAGCTAGTGTTCAATATAGGCAAAAATTACTATTCATCACAATACGCGTAATTTGGTTACTCATCAGTACGCGTTTGAGAAGGGAATCGTTATAAAGCATATTTATTGTAAAGATTGATTTGTGATTTAGCTTCTTTTCAGAATGAAAGCAACATCTTTCCTTTTGGAACGTCTAACTGTGTTTACGAAAGCGGACTATTCCGGTAAATACGACTGGATAAAAAATGTTCCTGAAGAGTCACGTAATGCCATCTGGTTATTCGATTTGCGAATAGCTTTTTTAATTTCTGCATATTCAAATAATATACAGGTATTTGACGGCAAGAGATTATTATTTGAGTTTTATTTTCATAGTATTCATGAGATCATTTAGCAAACTTTTCAGTTACTTTGGGGTAGTTCTTCAAGCGCTATTTCCTTGTTCATCAACATCATTCATCAATATATTGCTGCTGTTAATGAAGTGAATGAAAGTAAATCAGAAAAGATAGATGTGCGTATTTCGAATGCTTGTGACCGTGCCGCTGAAGCTGCCAAAGTTCTTTTCAACATTACATATAAACGCACTGCTGTACTTGATCAGGTTTGTTTGTCATGTTGATTTTTAAAGCTAGTTTTATCGTTTTGCATAGAGTTGCTATCTTTGTAAGTTTCTAAAGATCCTGTACTTCAGTGTTTTACCAACGAGATTACTGAAATTGTTGTTGCTTTAATAAAGGGACCGAACATTTCACCAGTTATGGAGCAGCACGCTGTCAATTTGCTTGCTACATTAAATCTTAACATGGACCTATTGTGCCCTAAGGTTGATGCACTGTTTTACAATTTTTGCCACAATATCTATGTTTTTCCTCTCATGTTTTTAAAGGGTTTTCGGTTGTTTTATTATTAGATGGACATAGAAAGCACTCATGCAGAGCAGTACGATCATTACGATATGTGTTTCGCACAAGCGCTCTTGAATGCCATTGAGAGAAAATTAGATGAGGTAAGGGTTTTTTTAATCAATATTCTTATTTTTTATACTTACGTATTATGTACTTTTATTCTTGCTATTATTTCTTCATTTTTTCTTTTTTAAGAGTTTATGTAAATTATTTATTGGCTTCTTGTTTGATCAAGACTACCAGACCCAGGAAGACCAGCTCGATGGTCTGGCCTTTTTGAAAAAGGCCCTAGAAAGGGTTTGTGCTGTTCAGCGAATCCCTAGAGCGAAAAGAATTCATTGCACCAATCTCGCGCGCGATAGAGATAAATGGAAGTTTTACTGGTGCCCGCTCGGCTTTGTCGATGATCAACGAGAATCTAGGTGATTCAGGTGTTCTTTTTTGCATCTTTTCAAGTAGTTACTTTGGTTAGTATCTACTTAGATTGTCTTGCTAAACACTTCTGCAATTTTTTTGTGCATCTCATTAGTGCTAGTCCTTTATTTTTTTGTGGTTGAAGCGAACTCATCTTAACTTTTAAGTCCATTGATAACTTATTTGTAGTTTTCTGTCGAATTTTTCTTAATTTTTCCAGTCGCATTGAAATCGGATTTCGTTCAGATTGCTTCCGTTGTAAAGTTTTCTTCCTATTCGATAACATGACTTTTTCAGCTTGCGGTTGAAATGAATATTTGTGCGGAGGACAGAGTGGTCAGATCCGCTTTAGAATGATTGGACTACGGAAATCCGAAGTAGAAAACATCTTCTTTTTGCAAGTACATGGTCGATTTTCGCAGGTGCCGTACCGTTATATTATGCCCATGTTCAGCGGCGATTCTTTTTTCTTTGGAATGTCGAAACTCCATGGAAAAGACTTGCATGAGATGAAAGTGCTGCAAGACGAGTTTCATTTTGATTATCCTTCTAATGTCGATCTTCCAAATCCTGTAATCAATCTCCTTTGCCTCTCCCATTCTGAAGTTGAAGTCCTTGACATCGAATTCATAATAGGGCTTATCATTTTGGTTAACTTCCTCTAAGTGATGATGAGACGCATATAAACCATTGACACAGCTTGTATAGATCGGTGAGTACCAGTTGATGATAACAATCTTTTTTTGCTGTGCTAGTTGTATTCCAGGGATGCGTATTATCATTTTCATCACCTAGGTTTCCGTTGATTATCAACAAAATCAAGCAAGTGCCAGTAAAATAACTTTTATTTCACCATATCTCGCGCGAAGGTAATCATTATCCTTTTTTGCCCAGGGGATTCGTTGAGCGCCATTATTCCTTTCGAGGACTTACAAAGAGGTCTGACCATTGGGCTTCCGGTTTTCCTGCAGTGTGTTTGATGTCCAGTGGGGTCTAAACACAGCTTGTGTCCACTGGTTGTCATTCATACGCGTTCGGACCACGTGCTCCTCAATAGCTTGGCGTGCACGGCTGCATCTCTGATCTTTGATCACTGACGTAGGTCAGAACTTCGTATTCCATTTTTCACATGTGTGATCCGGGAAACGCCAAGCATCACACTTTTTATGTAGCGTTGTTTTGCACTCAGTCATCGTTCATCCTGCTTTCCCCTGCGTATTCGTTCGTCGCGTGATGTCTAGGTTCCCGAGCAATTGATTATGGCAGGAAGAACCGTCGTGTTATAAAGGTGGGCTCGGTCTTTTTCTTTTTTGTTCTCTACACTACCTACCCAGTGCTGTTAAATGCTTTCCAAGTCGCTCGTTTTCTTTTGCTAAAACCAGGTGCTATGTCGTTCATCATATTTATCTCACGACCAAGATACGCGTAGCTTGAGCATTTTGAGATGTTCTTTCTGTTGAGCGTGATTGGGCATCAGAAACATATCAGTCTTTCATAAATATCGTTTTCTTGAGGTTTGACTCGAGTCAATTTTTCCACAACCACTTTCGAAGTTGACTAACATTTGTTCTGGTTTCTCGATGTTTGGTGTAATGAACATAATATCATTGGCCAAGCGGAGATGGTATAGTTGACAACCGCCGATTTTCTCTACCATACTGATAATTTTTGTACCCTCGTGGTAATTCTATGAGTCTTGTGATTGTGCGAATTGGGTAACGTACTTTTTAGGATGTCTGCTTGCTCACGCCGTTGTGTTCGTCTAATGTTCTGCCAATATTGTTGAAAATAACTCGTGTGAAAGCTTATAGACGACAGACAACAGGCAGATTGTGCGATAATCGCCGTAATGGCGATAATAGGAAGGTTTCGTAGATATCCAAAAGATGCATAGTGGACACGTCCGGTTGTTCTGTTTAACGAGCAGCAAATAGCGAATAACGAGTTTAGCAAAATATTGTGACAAATTAAAAACCTTGTGTAGAAAATTATTGAAAGGAAGATAATGTTATGCTACTGATTGCGGCTAATAGGAATGTTTTTGTGAAATGAGGAGCACTAAAAAAAATATGGTAGGCTGTTCATTCGATGCCATGTAAGCTCGAGAATCATTGAAGACAAGTGTCTCCCAGTAATCTTCGAACGTTCGGCATTTTTTACGCTTGCATGAAGAAGCTAAGTTAGCAGATCATATTTCTCGATATTTTTTATTTATATTTTTTTATATTATATTGCATTTTTTTCTCAATGGAGGTATATTCCCAAGAGATTTTATACAATTATGTAAATCTGAATTCATAGTGATTTTATGAATTTGCTTATCAAAAGTCGCACTTTTTATTCTTTGCACGTGAAAACGTCTGGTATGGTAGAGATAGTCCCATTCCGTATAGAGCTTTGGGACAACATCGGCATGTTTGGAGCAAAACGTATTATTTGCGACACGAGCAATAATGTGAATTCTATAGAAACACGTGGAAGTCAATGTAGCATTGTATGGATAAAGAAGAAGAATATTTTATTCCGACAATGCTATTTAGTGCAGAATGTTTAATTATGTAGTTTTCATTTAATATTGATTCTCATAGGGGCGCAGTGGAGGAGGTGCTACAGTAACACGCAAGGCACGAATCATTTCACGGCCACCGCTCAGCCCTACCAAGCCCGCCACCCCTCCGATGTCGGTAAATTGGTCCCGGAGAAATTTGAGCAAAATAAATAGCACTGAATTGATAAAAAGTGGTGAACTTAAGTCACTGCAAAGACCAGGTTCGCATTCAACCGCCACTAGGGATTGATCAACGTCAAATCTTATCTTATCTATTGATCCTGATATTATTTTAGAAGGCTGTTAAGTGCAGAAGTCGGTAGTTTTATTCACCAGGCACAAAGAGTGATAGCAATCATTAACTACTTGGACACCAATTTGATTACTAATAGGTTTTTTCACCCTAGAATTTTATATTACATCAGTTGAGATAAGTCATTTCAGGACGTGTCGCGTGCTAATATTAAAGCCGAAAGTAGTCAGGTTCAAATTATTGAGTGAATAAGTGCTGTACATAGTGGAATGTTGTACGAACACAGAAAAGACATAATTGTGTGCAAGGTGTTGAAGCAGTTAATAATTCAACAATGAAAACTGATTATAACTTCTTGCATCTATAATGTGAATATAAATTGAGACTTCCATATATCTTTTCAAATACCAATTTATTTACTAATCCAACCAATGAAACTAACACAGAATAACAATTCGGACTCGGATTTATTGAGCACATACTTCGGTTCTGCCCTCAAACTTTGTACTGCAAGTAAACAGGCTCGTCGTTATTGTAGATTGAAGGTGGTTTCTATAGAATTATTTTCGAACTTCTCTATTGATGTTGCTTTTAACATTTTATAGATAATCCCTCCTTTGATAGCAGCGGATGTCGTTCGTCGTCCTGATGAAGGAGATTCTCTCAGAAATAAAGTTGTGAGAGTAATGATGGGCTCTGCGTTATCAAAAGACCTTGCCTCTGAGTTTATGTTCGTGCTTTGTAAAAGGTCTGGTAAGTCATTGGAGTAATAATACGGTCTATTCCAAAATAAGAAAGCTTGTATAGAAATATATCAGCATCATAAGACATCTCATTCGTTTGTCCAGCTCCCTTTAATTTTTTTTAGTGAGTCGATTAATCAAGTATACTGGACTGGGTCATTCAGCTGGATTATTAGCTAATTCTGGACTCCTTGGACAAATCAATCTTCCTAGAAGCTCGTCTGACAGTGAAGATTCGGAGACAGAGGATTACAAAGCAGTGGAAGATAAGTTAGTGTAAAACTATTTTTTTTAGGAAATGTATTTGGGGTATGCTAGCATCTATATTTTTAGGATTAATCCAGTAACGGGTTGTTTAAAACCTGAAAATTTGGGTGTTTCTCCACTTGAAAATATGAGTGAGGAACAAAAGGAATACGAGGCTATGAAATTGGTTAACGCAATGAGTAAACTTATGGAAACGGGTGGGTACTTCCATAGTTAACTATTTTTTATGACATTTAAAGGACGCGTTCAGAAAAATTTACTAGAGCCTTTGCACATTTCTTATAAATGTATGTTTTACTTCCAAAAAGGAGATCTCTGTTGTCGTATGAGGTTATATTCGCGTCTTGCATGCTATCAAGACTGTGTATACTTCCATTCTTAAATTTTACTTTTAAGTAGCGTATGAATATGTTGCGTTTGCAATAATTACCGATTACCGCTACCTGAATTTGAAAATTGACATCTGAATCCCGTGCGAGTGAGTCTTATTCAGGTGTGGTCAAACCAGGAACAATTGGAGATGATGGTCGACCGAAAGCAATTAGTCATATGTTGGAACTTGTCAAGGATTTCCCTGACAAGGAATGCGACTCTGAAAGTGATTAACCTTCGTTTCAACTGATGATCTGTGTTGGTGAATCCAAGATTCATAGCTGTCCATAGTATATGTGAATTGTGTACAGATGTCTTATGAGACTATCATTTCAACTTTTGACCTCATAATCTCAGTCAGCTGTTTACATTTCATTTTAATATTGATAGCAAACTTAATTTGTTGTATTTGACTGATGAATCTCAACAGATTAAAACTATACGTGGTCTGAAAAGAGCTGTCGTTTTGCTACTGTAGTGAATCTATTTTTTTATATCGTTTTTATTGGTAGTATGAAAGTTATTTGGACAATCTTCCAAGAAGGTCGAACTTAATCTAATTTACTATTGTTTAATGATTTTATTTATCATTGTTCTACCATATGGCGGTTTCTCACCTTACATGAGGTTTTATTCCTAAATCTTTGCTGTGCTTTTTTTTTGTAACGTTCGTAAAAGAGGAATGTTATATAATTTGAAGAAAATCGATTTCTATAACGGCCATATCTGCCTACATAATCAGCTAGCATCTATGCATGTAGCGTATGTGTTGATGCAAACGCATGGTCAAAGAGTGCCGCTTATAATTTATGAGGACTTCTTTTTTTTGCTGCACCAGGTCTTGCGGATAATCAGAGTATTTATGGAATAATTGGTGAAAATAAAATCACAGTTGGATTCATTTCTAGTTTGACACGTTCATTCGAGAACAGATTTGGTGTTATAGTGTCTCGAATTAATTCATAGCTCCTTGGATATATGTACTAATTAAATCATGAATTGAAGTAAATATACGGGTATTAGTTTTGTGAGCATATGTAACTTTAAATAAACAGAATTTAGTGGTATATTCGAGTCGCATTGCGTAACGATAGAGTTGCCACAGTGACCTGCATGCCGGGATCAGTTCGCGGGCGTCCCCTAGAAGTACGGACACCATCCCTCTGGCGTCGGTAAATTGGAATCGGAGAAATCTGAGTAAGATAAACAGCATTGACTTGGAGAAGAGTGCTCAGCTCAAGTCATTGTATAGACCCAAATTTTCCTTGGCTCGCATTCAACTACTTCCGAAATGTCACCTTGAACACGAATGTCTGGGAGCATCCCGTAACGTAGATTGATCAACGCCAAATCTTATCTTGGTGGTAGGTTCTTGTTAATCAGTTTACTTATCAAGTATAGAAAGCTTTCTCATTAGTTATTGAATCTACTGTTCCCACTCATACAGTTAATATAGACAAGATCTCTAATAAATGTCAAATCTTATCTATTTGTTAGACATCAAACCACGAGAAATGGTATGTAGTCAATATGAACTGATGGTTTACACCCAAGCACCTGACGAATGAAAGCAGTCCAACCGCCAACAATCTTCCAGTACATTCTGTTTGCAGTATGACTTTTGAAACGCACCTTTCTGGAGTATATAAATACGACTGATAAGGAGTGTTTGGATGTGCATTGTTGTTTCTTATAATTATTTACATAAAACTTCAATTTTCTGAGCTTGAGCTCATAAACTATCTCATCACTGGTGGGATTATTCTAAACAAGCTCCTAGAGCTCCTGTAAAGACCCGTATGGCAGAAAAATACGGTGGAGCAGAACAATGGATAGCCGATGCTGATGCCGACGATGCTTATTCAGTAACTAAATTCCACCAGAGTTAGCACTATTAGCATATCATATGCTCCTTGTTATGAAGTTATCATTGAAATCTCAGTCAGTTTCCTACATGATCAGTAAGTCAGCGGATGATCCACGTTTCTACCTCACAGGCTCGCTTCTAGGTCTGGCTAATAAATAGGCTTAGCAAAAGTCACGATTGCGTCTTATAAGGACACTATAAAGATTTTTTCGTAATTTCCACCTATTGCTAGGTTTGATCTCGCTCTCGACAGTTGGATTGTTTACGTTCTCTGTAGGTATATGTTATTGCCTTTCATTACAACTGGAGGCGGTGTCGCGCAGGGATAGGGGTGTCCTCAGTAATACACGGGCCTAAATACTACTGTATTCTAGGGTTTGAGTCGGGTCGTAAGCCAACAAGCCTTCCATCCTTAATAAATTGTTAAATTGGTACCAGAATAACCTGGGATAGTAAGTAAGGCTGACTTTGAAACAGAATGGCTCTCTCAAGTGTTTGTAAAGACTACCCACATTCCAGCCCTTTCTCCACAACATAGAAACATTAAATGACGCATCTCCAACAAATGAATTGCGATAATGCTTAACTTTAGTCTATATTTGAATTGTGTTATATGGGATTGTGACGTATTATTCCAATATTATGTTATATCTACTAGTTATTTACGTTGTAGTATTCTATTATTATAAAGATGTAGTTACGTTTGAAATAAAAGCTGCATCAATTACTCTCATTTTTGTTAAGCAAATGTATACGAAGAACTCAAATCTTATTTTTACGTGAAAAAATCTAACAGCTACATAAATAGAGTGACAGTTGCTTATTTTTGGCGCTATCTAAAGAACCAGTCCTTGAATCCCATTACATAAAAGCTTACAAACTTTGGTATGTTATAAGTGCATTAGTGATCAAAAAGAACTGATAGCATATCCTGATATTAAGACCTAAGGCAAAAGGTCTGTCATTTATGCGCCAAAACAGGCTATTGTTGTTTGAAAACGTTTTCAACGATTAGAGGCGACGTTCACTGTTGCTTTGGCTGTCTATAGGATTGTCTTGACTACTATAGGGGGTGTTAGTACTCCATTTTTACCATGACTGTAATATTGAGATTGGAAAATTGCATCGTATCTCGATTTTCAAAGAAAGCTTGTCATTGATTGAACGCGATAATCATGCGCTACATTTAAGTAATCCATGTAATTGTAGTATGACTAACGAGGAATAATAGAATTGCTCCATGAAACGAATAGAAGGAATCAATTAGGTAGTATGACCACGGCCTTGACCTACCATTCACTTCCACCACTACTCCATTTTTCAATGGCACCGAATCATATTTGAGTACCACTAGATAAAATCATTCGAGTCATTTTGTTAATTTATGTAATGAATAAAGTTTCAAATGAATCATTGTCACTACATAAAATTCTATACAGTTCCTCTATTTTCGTTATATCGAAATTTCGATATGTCAAAAAGTGTTTTGTCAACAGCATTTCAATGAATGAGCAATATAATTGTGGATAAGAATAGTCAATCAGAAGGCATTGGGTAACAATGAATGGGAATGAAACTATAGGATGAGCTAGGATCCCGTGAAAAAATAACATTATGTTGGAGTGATAGTTACTAGTGATATATAGAGTTCGTGCAACAAAACAGAGAAGAAGAGAAGTGTGCTAATTCGGAGATGGAAGAGATTATAACTTGATCAACGTATAACTTATGATTCGTTCAATCCACGTGAGACACATTTCGGTGAAGTCTGAACGATGACGACATCAGAACAATCATGTGCCTGGAACACTCTAAAACAACATAAAACAAACCGAGAAATCAAAATATTTGGCTGTGTTACACAGTGGGCAAAAACTATAAGGAACTGAACTCTTACAAAAATCTAAGAATTAAAAACAATATTTAACCACATGTTATGAAGCACGACAACAAATGGCGATGTTTTATTTTACCGGAAAATTCTTGAATATATCATCAGACTTTCAAGAAATGATATTTGCAAGATTTCGAAATGAGGAACTGCATATTATGCCAACGAGATCTATGTCAAATTATAGAAGACTTACCTCATGTCTCATCTCATGCTCACTGTCATGCTCACTCTGTGATCGCCGTACTTTATTCTTTTTTCTCATAATCGTGTGGAAAATCGGCAACTACGGAAAAAAACATGAATATGAAGAAGTGAAAATGAGGTACAAGAGGAAAAAGAACCTGTTCTTTGTTATAAGAGGTGCCGTGAAACACTTGAGAACTGTTTGTTGCTGTTGTGCTTCGTGTTGACGATCCAGTACTGCTGGCTGGTGAAACAGCGCGTGCTGAAAGTATCCCAGTATCTAGACATTTGGTTTGAAGAAAAAGCCTAATAATTTTAGCTCTAAGCATCGTTAGATTTATACTAGAGTTATTACCTTTCTCAAAAAGTGCCATGCCATTTGTCGTTTGGTTCTCTTTATATACGACAAGCACTGGCTCATAGGAGAGTAGGATGTAGATTTTCGGACCAAAGAGTAAACCAAGCAAAACCGAAGCACAACAAATAAGCTCCACAACAATGACCTTCTCCTGAAAACGACGTCTACATCTTTTAAAAAGAATTGGTTAAAAATTAACAGCACATTTCCGTAATGATTGAAATAATATGGAATGGAGAAGTAGTCTGCCCTAAAAGTAATTAACTATTTCATTTCCCATTCAATGCATTTTTGTCAGGTTCCCAGGTGCATATTATTCATAAATTTACTTCAAGAGAATGATGTTGAAAGAAATCATCTATAAGAAAATAAGAAAGGTATAGGTGACTCCATTTTTTTCAGAAGCTGTACAGTACTCCGCATGTACTATGTATTTTCAAACAGGTAAGAGAAAAAAAGTAGATGCATACCTTAAGATCGTTTGATATAATGATGTACGTTGGTACCCATGATAACCAGATCAACGTGCACAACACGGACGAGACAAACAACCATTTTGTTTCCTGGAAGTTTAGTGTGATATTTTCAAGAACACATCTTATTGACGAAGGGTTTAGAAAATCAATGTTTGTCCGACAATACTTAATATGGTATGTGAACGTGAATATTTTTTAGTTATTAATTTGTTTACTACTTGACTTTGTGGTTTGATGATATTGGAACAGAGTTCGTTGATTCAAAAATGAATTAAGAAGCAATAACAGAACTACAGTACCCAGCGTCCACCTTACGAGAAGGTTTGCTAGCATCGACAAAAAATTTCGCATCGTTTTACGAGATTGTGATAATATCCACTGCAGAATAGCCGTGAAGTGAACCCGATCAGAACCTTTCTCTATGCAATAAAAATATATTGTTAATATCCGCAAATTACTAGTAGTACGAAGTGTTCACATAATAGAAAAATTGTGCTATGTGAAACAGGTTCATTTTTATGAAGTTCTGGACGTTGATTTTCCATTTCATGTCGATCTCTTCATTCGACTTAGTCAGATTTCTAAAACTAAACGATAGTCGGTCACGTGTCAACATCTCCAAGTCCACTAACGATATAACCATATATAAGAAAAGCACGACAGACCGGATATCTGTAAGTGCGGATACGAGTCCCGCCTGAGGTTCCGAGTTTTGCGACCATCTCAGCAAAACTGACATCATAATACAAACCGAGAATTGGTCAATGCTTCGACCTCGCGGTTTAATTGAAAAAAAAGTGCTGCTAATGGAATCACTGGATTCCCGAAAACAATTCATCGTTATAAGTAAGCATCCAGTTGATAAGCAAGATCAAAGATCATCATATTGAAATAAAAGTGTAGTTATGAGAGAAATCACGCCATGAAAGATAAAGTGGGAAATAGAATTCGAATATATCACTGTGTTACCTTATAATTTCTTTTGATGTTCCTATTCATGGAGTTGATGAATAGGGTGAGGAAGAGTAAAATCATGACGTAGATGTTTGCAAGGACGAACTCCTCCCTACTCATCATGCATACCATCTCAGACCTCGTCTCCAAAACTGCTAAAGTTGACATGAATGACTCGGTCATCCATCTGAAAGTACAATCGACAGCCAAAAAATGTTGAAAAAAAGTCGATCAGCAATCAGCAACCCGTATTATGAAAACATAGCAGAAAACTGACCCATTACGAAGCGCATAAATTGATATAAATACATTGTTATATTTTCACGAACGTTTCTTCTATTGTATTCTTTGAATTCAGTTAATTTTTGCGCTCTTCTAATCTAACAAAAAACCCCCAAGGTGAAAATAGAGGAAGATTGAGATTTCCGATGAAGCGCTATATATGCAGAAGTCAATGAATTTCTCCTCATGCATCAATAATATGTATTAATCTAATTAATCTAATGAGCTGAATTCTCTTCCAGTCACAATCTTCATTCTTCACGATAAATAGCTTTTTCAAATACTAAGTAGAAAAATAACATGTATTTATTTCAAACAGAATGTCACTGATAGTTTTGGTTTGTTCGCTTTCAAGTCATACAACTCATTCTGAAATCAAATTCAGTCTGTATCTTCTGCACAGCCTCGTACTGTATACTGCATAACGGGGTGGCAATAGGTGCTGCAGTGTTGCGTAGATGAGAAACCAAGCACGTCACCATTCACTGCGAGTGAATCGACAACATAATAATCTCGAGTGATAGACACCACTGATTCGATTGATCTGATTGACCACTCTACGTCATTAATGGCACAGACCAAACTCGAATTAAATTATCAACAACGAAGTTTGTCTCTTCCTAGCATTTCGCGGCAATCTTTAGATGTCGATGTTAAGATGTCGCCAAATCAACACGTTTGCGTTGTTTTTTTTTCTTGAAATCATTAAAAGTATTTCTTGAATTGAGCTGAATCATTGAGACATCACTTAACTGGTGTTAGTTGAAGAACAAAAGGATTAAAAAAACGTTGATGAATTTTTGGCGAAATCGATTTTTCCATATAAATTTTTCCCGAAATTTTTTCCTCATATACCTGGTATTGAGTGCGATTTGAACACCAATGATGAAGAACAGCAGTAACCAGTAGTTCCAAAAAGAGATGTGCAATGTTGTGCTAAATCCAAGAGCCTCAGCATTCCTCAGTTGAGTTGCTTTCGCAATCATTACGCCGAAACACAGCGAATAACCGAATCCATGCATTGCTAATCTTAGACGGCACACCTAAAAATCACAACAACAACAACTGAAATTGATTTTGTTTTGAAACTATCTACATTCTAATGAGAGTAGAATTCTTTTCATAAGTGGTGTTGTAATTAAAAATCCACTTATAATCACTGCTGAGATTATTTGTTGTTGTACAGGCTTGATATGAATTCGTATTTTTGATTTGAACGGATTTCATTTAGTGATTTAGTGGATTACGGAATCGATTTAGGAGTTGTGAAGAGAATTGATACTCCGTAGCGTTACACGATTCATATACAAACCAAAGTCTTGGCATATTAAGTCGATTTGCTATGAAAATTCCTGTAATCTTTCAACTTCTCTCACTTCCGATCTCTTTTAGACTCGTTGGCTTCTTTACAGATTGTCTACATCTGATAGATGCAGTGAAATCAGTATGAATAATTAAAGAGGAAAAAAAATTATATGTAACTGACTACATCGGTGGCGTCGAAAATAAAGAAGTAGGCGGTAGTGTATAGGATAATGATACCAATCAGTAACGATATTCCTAACGATTGGTTGCCTTTCACAACTCGAAGATACATCTTCACAAGTACTGAAAAAATAACTGGGAAATTCCGTACTATTATTAGTCTTAAATATCCCAAAAACAAATTACTGTTGATTATCGAGGTCGCAAATGAATGTTGTTTCCTACATTAATTAGATTTTTTTGTAATGTTTCCTCTTCAAGTGACCAATATGGACGTCACTCAGCACTAACCTGCCTGTCGTCGCGCGCTTCAGACCATTTCTTATTAACGATACGTTGTGGTATAATATCTCAGGTAACATTTTAAACAATCATTGCCTATTGGTGAATTGTGCTTGAGTTCTAAACCTTCAATTCTTTGAAAATATTCTATAAACCTTACCAAGAACCAGAACGGCGATGGCTATCATAGTTAAAGCTGTTATTAGGAATAAGAAGAAGAAATTGTAAGTGTTATGACGCCATTGGCCTATCGACAAATGCTCGAAGACCTACAAACGAAAAATGTGCATCTATTAAAAATTTGAGGGAACTTTTTCCCTTTTCCTTACAAAAGACATTAACGCGAAGAGTAATATGGTAAGTTAGAATATCGACTGAGAAATAAGACTCAGAAGAAAGAGAAGCCACATTAACAAAAATGTCAACCTACAGATTTGTATGCAACTTTCTCAAATCCGAATGTTGGCTCTCGTTTCACGTAGGACTCCGTGCTTTGGTCAATGTCTACATGTTCAGATTTTGCTAGGAAAGAATCCAGAGGGTGCTGCAAGAAGATATTAAATTTATAGACAAATAATATTAAAAAAAATAATAAAAAAAAATAACAAATAATATAATAAAAATGTGTCGGACCTGAAAGTAGTCACCGTCGATAATACATTTGCACACTGGTGGCTGACAGGAAGACTTGATTGATTCGTTGAAGAAGTTACGAAAGAGTGTGTCCAATTGTAGACCACCTTTTAACGACCAATTACCGATGGTACGATATTGGTGTTGATCTTAACAGTACACGAATTCTATGGTACAGTAGGATGATAGCAGCATAACAAGTAGTAAACAAGGGTGAAAAAATAGCTTCTGTTCAGATTTATGGATACAAATATAATAGAGAGATGAATTATTCAATCGACTTCGTTTCTATTGAAAAATTTTATGTTGTTCTGAAAATATCAATGTCATTGATTCAGTCGACTCTTCTAATTGTTCTTTGAAAAAGTGATGTAAGCTGAAATTATGCTTTTTCTTACTATCTTTAGTGTAGGAATATTCGTAGATATCGATTTCGTTTTCAATGGTGGTCTTCATCATTTGACTGGATATCATACGGCGTCCGTTCTCGTAAAAGTCCAAACATAAACCAGCTTGTGAAGGACAAAGTTTCTGAAGCATAGCTGTTTATTAGATAACACAGAATGAAATAGTGGCCGCTACTAATAAATACCTTTAATAATTTTTTTTATTTGACTCAGAGTATAACCAAACATTTGCATACTTCAAAAATATAAAAGATTATCAGAATTATTTCTATACTCAATTCATTTATAATTTTAATTCTAATCAATGCCCTACCTTGTACACAGAGTCCACCGCAAAGAGGAATCGCTCAACTCCTCTGGTAAGATAACCAGCTTTAGTCATTCGACCTGAAGACGATGGCTTTCAGACAACGTTTTTCTCTAGTGCTCATTTTTTGACTAAGAAAAATTCATGCAGTTTTTTGTTAACTCTCAATTCGCATTGCTAATGCGTCTACTGCGATCAATCGCAACTATAATAGAAAGGAAAAAAGATTGCTGTTTTAATGCAGTTCTGATTCAACCAAATTTAAAAGTACCATATAACTGTCCAGTTTTCGTTTCAAGAAGAAACGAGGTGAAAAAAGTCAACCATTCCGATTCGAATGTGTTATAATAAAAGGGCGCCACAAATGAATGCGAATGGTGGTTTCTAGTATACTACTCTTTTACAATAAATTCTTTAAAATCCACATAGTAAACTATTGAGCAATAATCTTTAAGTAAATGCCAAGAATCTTACCTAAGCTGCTGAGGTTGAGTTGTTCATCTCCTGAACACATCTTTCCGTAGGTAAGCTTATTTTTTTGGGTCAATGCACATTGCCAATGATTCTCAATGTAAGACCAGAACCAGCTCTCTGGTAAAGTCAACGGTGTTATTGTCTTAGCCCATTCAAGAAAGTCTTCATGTATAATATCCTAAATATTGCAGCTCTCAGAATATTAATTATTGTCTTACATTATTTTTCAAATGAGATCTCATCCTACAATAAATCCGTGCTTCCGTTTGGATTCTACTGAAATGAATGAAAAATTTCACTCCATTTGCTTGTAGAAGATACTAATACAACATAGATCTATAAATAGTATAAATAAAACAGAATATAAGTGGATCACTTGAATAATATAGAAGATCGCTGAGTAAAGCTCTCATTTCTTTATACGCTGGCATGGGTAATTAAATACATTTTTTTTGCTGACCATCATCATCTTCTTCTGAGACCTTCGCGATAAGCTTGGCCATCGATCAGATTGTTATCCTACAGTCCAGTAGGATTTCATAACATTCGGTTCGTGCACACCACTCATTACTCATGCGTACCACGTGTTGTGTCCACCAAACCTTCCAGAGCTGGCTGTACGGTAGCGTCTCTAACCATTACTGGCTCATAACTTCAAATTCCCTCTGTCATTTGCATAATAAAAGAAGCGCTTGGGAACACTCTTTCAATAGTATTTTGAATTGCGGCCAGTGATCCTTCATTCTTTTTTGGTGAAGTTCAAGTTTTTGATACATAAGTTAAGGTTGGAAGAACTGTGGTGTCAAAAAAAGTAGGACATTTGTACTCTTTGTCCTCTTCTAGACATCCTTGATTAAATGAGACAAGCGTTGATCACTTCTTGTGGAAAGAGTTTTTGTATTCGTATTCAACGTGATATTGTAGAGGTGATTAAATGGTAGTCTAGACTATATCACGACTTGACTCAGACGATTGATGGAGTTAGTAGGACTGGAACGGCAGCAAACCTGTGTACTCTGATCTGGGCTTATCGATTCCCGTGGCACCTTTTTCGAGAAAAGCACATCAGTACATTGAGTTGTCGTAGAGCGAGGGCCTCGGTAGTGTACTGGAACAGCACAGTAGTCTGGATATCTGTAAGTGCGGGTTCGAGTCCCGCCTAAAGTTCCGAGTTTTGCGGCCAACTCAGCGCAATTCCAGATATTTTAATATCCTTGCAATAATGATACAATTATGATAATTGGGAAATAAAAATATAAATTGTAATACATCAGTGCTTTCATAGAAGCTACGAGAAAAAGAAAAGGTTTCGTCTGACAGTTATTTCTGTCAGTTTTATATGAGTTGAAGAATTCCGAACATGACCCTCAAAAATTTCTGTATTCCGATAAAAGTAGATTATCTGTAGAGTACACTTTCAGCTATCCATATTTCCCTGATGTTAAGGGAAAATATTTTCTAATTCTAATTTTTTTTCTAATTTTCAAAATCGGAACACAGAATTAAATCAATGATATGGTGAGAAAACAGTGTTGAGTCAGAGAAAAAATTCCTGAACAATAGTGGTAACTGTTGCTCAGCCTGATTGATGTCTGTAGACTGAAAGGTTTATGAAAGTCAGTTAATGACAGACCATATCGTCACCACAAAAGGATTTATAGCAGTATCGCTTCAGTGTAATCTGACTACATTTCTCTCATTGATTCTATTTATTGATAACACCACTTATTTTAATTAAAGATATCAGGAGGCGTTATTTTTAAATAAGGTTTAGACTTGTTTTGGACAAGACGAAATGGTGTCGTAAAAAGATTCTTAAAATCATTGGAATTAACTTCTGATACCGGCTGATACCGCTGTATGGTTTTGTTATCTGACAAATTAATACACTATGCAAGCACTTCCGTAAATGCTTTAGTACACCATGAGCAAATTAGCCTAATACTTGAGTGGTTGCAAGGCATTTTTGCGTATCAACTGCTACAGTAATTTGCTTTGCTTAGTCGACCAGCAATTGCCGGTGACTTAATGCACAGCAAGTTATTGGAGGATAATAATGTCTCGAATGTCCGGCGTTATCAATATAATTCTCTGTTTCACTTATCACCATCTTTCACACTGCCTTTATCGTATTATGGATTTTCTTAAAATGTATTATAATAATAAATGAGTAGAGCAGTGGTGGAGGTGTAACAGCGATACGAAAGTTCGCGACCGCCTCTAGACATCGAGCCCACCATCCTAATGGGGTCGGTAAATTGTTATCAGAGAAATCTGATCAAGATAAACAGCACTGTTTCAGTGAACAGTGTTCAACTTAAGTTACGGTATAGAGCAGTTATCAATGCTAAACATGATTTCGTAGACAAGAATGACATGGACATGATAAGAAAATTGCGGAGGAAACTTGGTACAAAATATACATCCTAATCGGCTTGCAATTTTCTTCGAAAACATATACCCTTCAAATAGATGTAAAATAAAATGACATAGTGGTGACATACTTTTGGCTGGATCGAGAAGATTCCTTTGAAATGCTTTGTATTTTCTGGATTATGCAAGTACCAGTCATGAGCGTCACCCATCATCACATGCACTACATTACGATGTGATCGGAGTGTCAATGATAAATAAGCAGAAGCATCCAAAGCAGTAGCAAAAACCTATATATGGCTCATTTAGCTAAATCGCTATTTGATATGCAAAGAAAAAATCTTTACTATTGTGACGTTTGTAGTCGTACTGAACGAGCGATTTTCTACGCGAATCTTACCGATGTTTACCACTTCACCCAAACAGACGCCACGATCCAAAGCTAAACGTTCAAAATGTCGAAATATCACCAGAGACTCTGTGTGCTGAAAAGAGAAATATACACTTCATGTTTATTGTGCATATGTGAAATATTACCTGTTCATTAAGGGCTACTGACACAAATTGCCAACGCATCCTTTTGATAAATTTCAGTAAAGCGAGAGCTTGATTAATAGCACTAGGAAAAGCTGAATATGCGTGACGAGGCGTGGAGTCTGAGTCCACTGTCACAAGAGTTGCGTCAGAATCTTCAGAAGAAAAATAGCCTTTGAGCGCTTCTTCAGTAGATTCATGTAACGCCGAAACGTAGCCAAGTGCTGATCCGGGAACAATTGTGATATTGCGATCGGCATGATTGAAACGAATGCACTGTGTTTCGGCTGTTACGACAATTTCGATGGCTTGCTTTCCGGAAGAGCAGGAATCCACAAGTAATGCGCCAAAATCAAAATTCTTCAGCAAGATCATATCGGAGAAACGCTGCTTGAATGTCCACACCTAAATAAACATTTGTAAATTACAGAGCAGCTGCACCCAAGTTGTTATCTACCGCATGAATGAATGCCATTGGTAGACTGATATCGGTTGTGCTCATCGTTTGGCAGGAACTTCCACTATGAAAGTCGAACAACCCTATCAAATACATCGGATAGTGCCGAGGAATGGAAAGGTAGTACCGCTGCAAATGGATACACAAGGGTATAATGGTAAGAAAAGGTAAAAGGTAAGATAAAAGAGCAGGTTAGGTGAAATATCCAATCACCTCGCTATTTACAAGCTCCACATTCTGACATTGCCCGCAAAAAGGTCGATATGGATTGCATAATGATCGCTTTCGTTGATCTGCTCTCCGCATTGAAGACAACGTTACAGTAGGTTGTTGTCCCGTTGTATAAGACATCATTTGATGGTCAGTGAATTTTCCATTTGAAATAGATAACTCCCTTGCTACGACAGTCATACCAGATGCCAGTATAATATTTTCCCGATCTGTAAGTACCAATCAATGACATTGCAAAAATTATAATCAGTTATTTTATGTTCATTCATCCTGATAACATTAACTAGTAGAGCAGAAAGCTACAGAAACACTATGTGGTTTGAAACATTTGAAGGCTTAACGTAACGCATTGGCACGAAGTACCTAGTGTTTTACTTGGGCTTGAATACCGCACATTTGGGTTCGGGTACGAACCTATGCCAATCACACATTCCTTCTATAGAGGTCGACGAATTGGTACCAGAATAATCTGGTAGGCAAAGGACACCGACATGGCCACAAACTGGCTCTCTCGAACAGTTGTTTAGATCATTCAAATCCGATACCACAATAGCATCAAAACAATAAATCGCTAGCGTATCTATCTAAAAAATCTCACTCCAGTGCTTACTTTTATCCTAAATATACCATAGCCAAGTGTGATTTTGGAAATTGCAAAAGTCTTAATTTATAACTTCCTGTAGTGGTTTCTTGACGTGCATGTCTGGTTTCTACAATTACTTCAAGTGACAGATCTTTAAAGAGTTTGTGTTCCTCATTCCGAAGAAACAAATTTAGGCATCATTCGACTGAGCTCGGAAAGATGCAAAATTTTAAAAAAATATGTTCGTCATTATTATATAGGAGCGGTCACATACAACTGAGTTAATACGTAATCAGATGCAGCACATCGTACCATCACGTCCATGTACTTATTTCTTTCTACCTCGTCAATGAAATGCAACACATTATAAATAAAGGGTTTTGATGTCGCCGCATGTGTAAGGTTGTGGCAAAATTCACCTCTATAGAAGTTGAGTCGCTTGCCAATGAACTCGGATGGATCGTTGATACCAAATTGGTAGTCTAAAGCCAAAAATTCGCGGATAATGAGTGAAGTGCATTCGGGCGCTGGATGTGTGCTGCAATTGAAATAAATCTGTTCATAAGATAAACTCTTTGAATTTAATGGATCGTTTCATAAACTCCCATGCAGTACTGTTACATTAATTTCTGGTGGAATAGACGCGCGTTGCGAGTTAATTAACCAAAATCAAAATTGAACGAGACGCCTTATGATCCATGTAGGTTTACAAATAGAAGTTGGAAAACAGTAAGTAAGCAAGGTGGAAGGAACGGTAAAGCTGGAATGGCATTCGGAAGATAGTATCAGGAATTCGAGCAAATGGATACAGCTGTAGCACCATTGTTCTCCATTAGAATAAAGTGGTCTACCGCATTGCGACGTCTTGATGTACACCTCATGAACTGATCGATGACGACTACGCTAGAAGCGTGATCATCTGCAAAAGCCCTGTGCTGCGACCCCACAGACAGGAATTTCTCTAGCCGACCATTACTGCAGATGATTACTGAGTGTACTGCAAAAAAATATACACTATGGCTGCCTCACATTTCACCAGTTTCGCGCTTGGAAGTTCTATACTCTCAGTTTTCTGGAATTAGCAGAGAATGTTGTTTTGGTAACTTGGTATAACTGCTCGACAACAATCAGACAATTAATGCTCACATTTAAAAGAGACAAGTTTCTGGGTGAATGTTAACTAAGAGATATAAAATAATCTTATAGAATGTTGGAGGGGGCGCAGTGTAGCAATTCTTGCTACTTTCAGTAGCAATCCTTGCTACTTCACATCCATTCACTAATACTAAACCACCCCTCAATATAATGATGATAATGATCCTATGTATCATACAAACATCATTCATAACATTCTGATAGGATCAAACTATAAAAGGGCTTTAGCCCTTCAACTTTACTTTATTCAACGAATTTATTCCTTCATTCTCTCTGGACTTTGCTCCTACTTTGCTCTTCACTTCACTGGACTGGACTTCACTCTATCTCTGGACCTCATCACACTTCTACTCTTCCATCGACTCTCCTATACCTCTCCTCACTCTCTCTCAGGAAAGGACTCTTTCTTCTATAATTGTTTTGTATTCGTATCGCTATCGATACGATACTTTCTATTTTATAATAAAGGTTTATTATCCAAGTTTGAGGTAAATCACCCAACTTTGGGATAAACCATACGGCTACCGAACCCGAGCCAACATATGGTGCATTGGCCGGGAATCGAACCCGGGTCGCCCGCGTGGCAGGCGAGCATTCTACCACT
>KN716168.1:293982-324317 GCA_000816705.1 Dictyocaulus viviparus
GTAGTAGTAGTAGTTAGTAGTAGTAGTAGTAGTAGTAGTAGTAGTAGTAGCAGTACTTACTGGGTACTTCCAAATTGATAAATCTCAGCAAAATATTGCGGAATACTTAAATAACTACTATAATCATTCTTTCTCGTAACCACAATGCTTCGTTCAATGTACGACTTAATGGCAGAAAACAGGAACTTGCAAGATGAACAAGTACTACAAGTCCATCAAATATCAAGTCTCCACCTACAATCAGATGTGAGGAAACAAACTGGTTTTGAATTCGCGTTCTCAGCTTTCTGTTATGGTGCCCTGAAAATAAGGTTGCATAATTTTTTATGCTGTTCTCAGTTGTACAATTTACAACTACGTACTTTTTAAATAATGAAAAAAATTTGTTGGAAAAAAAATATATCAAAACATTCATATGAATATATTCGTATATGTAAATTCATTGTTAAAACGAATTAGCTAGATGGGTTGAGAAGGGAAAAATCGGGCAAGTGGCGGCTGGCTAGGTGAGACCGACGACTACGACGGAAGACATTCTCGCTACGGTCGGTGTCGATCAATCGAGTCACTTCCTCTAAACACCGTCTCTGAGGAATCAGATTGAAATTATGCCCATGTATTACATTTGATGCTAACAATCTGATTCTGAAAAAAGATCTTCCAAGTGAAAACGTTTATTGATATTTTGTAATTTTCGACATTATGCTATAAATTGTCGGAATTTCTAAAAATGCTCTATCATTTATTCCGTCAACTATGATTGAACCATATCATTTCGTTCGGTCCCATTTCGAAGAGAGGTTCACATTTGGATGAGAATCGTCGACCCGGAGGTAAAATTAAGAACGATTTTTCCTCAGAGTTTTCTTTCATATCCGTCTACTTTCGTTGTTTGTTTCTTGAATAATATAATAGATTACATTGAGTTTGAGTATGAATTTTTATTTGAAAATAATCGTGATACACTGTGCCTACTCGTTGTTGTGATCGAACATTGAAATTCGACGATGAACGGCCAGGAGAACAACTGAGAAGATGGAAAGCCGGTTATTTGCACGATACGAAACATTTTGAACCGAACGATGTTCACTTGAAATTGTTTTTCGAACGAAAAACCATCGCCCTATAGCTGATTATTGGTGGTGATCGTTTCCACGACGATGAGACAATTTCATCTATCTGGCAGTTCATCTACTTGCTATTTAACAAATCTAGATAGGATTGAAATTTCACATGCCTGAATTCATGAGGAGAAGTGTCTATTGGAGTGTTCCAAGTGTTAGACAAAACATGAACACCTTATGTATTCCTAAGTACAACTGTCGTTGTCATTCAGAGAGAGAAAAAAATTGAGAAGTTCAAATACTCCCTTTCATTTACAAATAACAAAAGCAGAATTCAGCTAGGTAACTAATCTAAAAAAGCGCGTTTTAATGAGAGATAGTAATTTTATAGAAATAAAATGGTTTCAGGTTTTTTTTTCTCGTTTGTAAGACGAAGTCGAGTTGGAAACGAGAACGACATCGATCGCCGTAACAGACGAAAATGCGAGCGCAGTAATTGAGTGTAACTGAAAACAACTCGACTTAAATGTTTTGTTAACGAAAAAACAAATTATCCCACTAAATTCGGCAGAATAATGTAAGCCAATTACAAAAATAGTTTTAAAAAAAACTAATTTCTATTAGATTGGAATATGAAAAATTGCGACAATTTGTTTCTCTCAACATTACCAAACCGAAATCATTTTCGCACCAATGCATAACTTTTCTCTTTACGAGAATAATTTCTACTGCTCGATACTGCTGACAAGATAAACAGAAAACGAAGGCGATTAGTGAATTACAATATTGGAAAAATTTTAATAATATGTAAGAAGTTCACGTTACTTTATCGATTTCTCTACATAATTGACTTAGTGTTACTAGACCTTCCGTTTCATTATTTAGTCAATATGCTGAGGAAAAAACTTTTCAAACATCTTGACACTCATTTTAGATCTGAATAATACACGTCGCTGTGTTAATCACTCACAAAAATAGCAAATCTTTGACACCACCATTTATGAATGCGATCTGAAAACTAAGCTTTTAAGCAACAACGCTGCTTCGTCAGCTTCCAGTTGTGAAAAATCAACCTCATCAGTTTCCAGAAATGAAGTCCTACACATATGCGTTTCTAATCGTGATAGCTGCTTTGGCAACGGCATAATTCGACAAATAATTTGTTAAGAGCGACAAATTAAAAATCAGCAATGTTGTCGATAGCTCCTAATGATAATGTGATGCTTCGTTGTGTTGCAAAGCACGAAATCTAGGAATTCAGGAAGAGAGGAATGTTTTCGATCGGCTCATTCCGTTGGCGATAGCAATCACCGAAGATGTGCGTGAGCGCTCATTTGGGACAGTAAGAAGTGTTAATCGAATCGTACTGAGGGAATGTAGGATTCCTTGATGCTACTGAAAAGCTGATGCTTGTAACTCAACTTGTAGCCTAGTGTGAAAAACATATCACACTGAAATTGCTTCCTTCAAATCATCAACTTAATGGAATGCTCAGTGAGAGTTTCTCTTGATCACGCAACAATTTCATAGTCATTAAAACACTTAGCATATAAATGCTAAGCAAACCAGTGCTTACAGGAGCGATTACAGTAACATGAGGTAAATACTTATTTCATTATGCCTTCGATTAATAGCTACTTTTACTTTCTTTCTCCTAGTCAATTTTCAAAGCGTTATGGTAAAGTGTTTGCTGTATCAGATGGATTATTTAAGCAGGAAAATGTAATAAACTCCATCCCGAAAATCCTATTGAGGAAAAGACGACCTCGTTTCCGTTATATTTTAGTTTTCAACGATGTGGATAAATAAACCTAATGGAATAATTGCAGTCATTTGTTCCAATCAATTCTGAGCGGTCCTTATGCTTAAAAGAGACAGAAAAAATAGATTTTTTTCTTTCAAAGTATGCGGAGTAAATTAAGGTACGATTTTATAATGAAGGAGTGAATACGATTTCAGAACGGAGAAAATACTATTGGCTTCTTGTAAAAATTTGATTCACTTTATGAAGAACGTTTCACAGTTGTGCTGAGATGGCCGCAAAACCCGGAACCTCAGGCGGGACTCGTACCCGCACTTACAGATATCCGGTCTGCCGTGCTTACCATTACACCACCGAGGCCCTTGCTAGTATTTATCCACACAATTATGACAAATGCAGTTCAGCTTCGGAATTTTGATTAAAAAAAACTCAAAAAAAATAGAAACTTGTTTCGAAAAATAAATAAGAATGAATGGGAAGACGTACATATCCATAGTTCACCGTACTTTTGCTTGTTATCAATACCACGTATCGCAGCGTTATATTGAACAACTGCGGGAATGAAATCATAGGCTAACATGGTCTTTGATACTTCAAGTATCCACGAATCGGTAGTAGAAGAATGAGGAGGGCTCCAATGTTTTATTTCAGCTCAAGGCGGGTGAGAGGAATTCTTCTGTGACGAATCATTTTGCACAGCATGTGTTTCAACCTTTAAGCAGATCTAAGGTGCGAAGAATTTCATTGATTCTATATTCCTTTAGCAGCCTATTCAATAATACTCCTATATGAGTAGTTGACGACCACCTGATATAAGATGAAGTCGTAGAGTGACAATATTCTCATTATTCCAAGAAGTTGACAATTGCTGTTTGAAAATACTCCATCAGTGCTGTGAATACAATGCTTGGTCAACAAATAGCCGAAGTAGAAGACATGTTGTAGTTGACATTCAAATGAATAGAAATAAGGAGCGCTGATATGTTCTATGCTTTTCACTACATCTAGCAGTCAGATTCGTCCTCAATCACCTGCGGGACTGAAAATGAAGTGGAGTGTTTGCAGTAGAAGAGTTTAACAACGTTAACGTTTGATACTTTCATAGCACAACGTAGGTGAGGTTTTTGAGAGATTACAAAGTGGTTCCTGGAACGAGACTGAATTTTATAGCAAAGATTTCATTTGTTGTAAAGCAAAGCCATAGAATAGGGTGATTTTGGAAATTTCTGGCAGTTTCCCCAAAACGACACAATTCGCTTACTCCTGTTTCTCTATATCTTATTCCTTCCACCTCACCTTACAAAAGGCGAAACGGAATCGATATGAGGTTGGAAGGTATGATGGTGTTCAAAAAAGGAAGCCCCTGAAAAGAAACCTGGTCTAAAAATCTTCTTTTCCTCATCGTACATACTTCTACTATTTTGAATAAGAAAAATTTTTGATAAACAGCAATTGTTGTTTGTAGAAAAGATTCATGGTTGAGATATTACAATTTGAGCAAAAAGAAGTCCCAGACCTTCCGGACACATTGTTTGTATTAATATACGAATCCATCACGTTGTGTTGTGAAGCAAATTCTGCAAGTCAATAATTTGTACTTTCTCCGAATGTCTGATCAGAGAACTCAAAATGATAGGAAATCATTTGTGTCTCTGGACGTTTAGGACATTGTTTGTTTGTTTGTTCGACTGAATGTCGCTAGCTAAATCTCTAACAGCTCAAGCTCCAACGTATCACCACTTTTCTCGGCCTTGCTTTTGCCTCACATCTTCGGTTGGTGAAAACTGCTGTTGTAGTGAAATTAAGGAAATCACAAACATACACACAAATATTTATTAAAATTACTAAACATATGTTCAAAAAACAATTTCGTTCTATTATTAAAAGAAAATTTGTTCAAGTTAGCCGCAGACTAAAATTTCATATGCAACTCAAATATTTTCAAGCGAAATAACCAAGCTTTTTGGAAATATATGGCAATGAAATTGTGAAGAGTGAGCAACTGAAGTCACTGTAAAGATCAGGCTCGCATTCATTCACCTCCACGATATCACTTTGAATACGAATGTGTGGGCGTACCCCGAAAGAGGGATTGATCGACGTCAAAGCTTATCACTTAACATCCACTTATTAAAACTAGACCAGAATTTGGAAAATCACAGAATTTCCAAACTTGAACTACCCAAGAGGAAAGAAAATAGGCCATAAAGATGAGACTACCAACATTATGAGTGTAGAGGATTAATTTAGGGAAAAATTAAAAAGTATTATTCATATCGATTTGCCGGGAGAACAAAATATGTAGCTCGTTGAACCCTGGGAAAAAAACTTGATGAACTTGTTTGTAGCTACATTTTGTTCGACACGAAATGAAACTTCTTTGAAGTCTGATTATTCTTGATCGTTTTCAACTTACGAGTTTCAAAATTGGAAGTATCACCTGTTTTTCGTTTTTCTTTCTTCAACTTCTTGAATGTTTTATTTCAAAATTCGAAAAAAATTAGCCTGCGTATGCCATCTAAGGTAAATTTCGGCGTTGATCACCTGTTATAAGAAGCGCGCACGCACTCATTCTCAACGTGATACCTCAGTCAATTATCCTATGAAAATCACAATCTCATCATAATGTCTCGCAATAGAATTGGTTCGTTTGAGAAATCACAAAGTTGAGGTAATAGGCGAATCCATCATAATGAGACTGACACTTAACAATGACTAGTTATAAATTTAATATTAGGATAAGAGATTAATTGAGAGTAATGAAGGATGAATGCTTCTAGATTAGTTACCCACACCTTCTCCCTACGATATGTATCATGCACTAAACCTCGTAAAACTCGTGAAGTTGATTAATTTATGATTTTGAGTGAGCAGCCATTATGAAGAATGTTTCATCAGTGTGAGAAAAGCGTCAGTTGAACAAGATGTATTTTGAGCACACAAAAGCTCTGCTAGTGTCAGCACGTCGAATCGGATCATGTAATTACACTGTTGTGTGTATCAATTGATGTTTTTCTCCGAATAAAAAAGAACGAGATGCCACATTTTAATATGATCTCTCTGATGAATTCATTTGTTGACAATTTTGAAGCGTGCAAAAGCTAATGATTTGCAGCATTGTGGCCCATGAGCCTAATTAGGTTCGCAAAGCGTAACGGAAAAGGTCATGTGTGCTCCATTGTACTGTTAGTTTCAGAAAGTGAACTGTTACTTTAATGACATTGATGTGAAAGATTTGTTATGGTTAATTTTTGGTAAGTTGTGGAGAATTGTGCTTGTTAATTAGCAAGCGGACGTAGAAATGAAACAGAGAGGGCATTTAACTCAATGGTCAAATGAAATTATGTTTCTGTTAGCAATAAGCTGGAGAGTTCCGCTGATGAAATTCATGTTTCCACGACGATTGATGTCTTCTCATGTTGGATAGCAGATAAACACTTGCTGGAAGAACAACGGTTTATAAATATTCTTCAAAATTGTAGGCAAATTCTAATTTCAATCCCCGCATTTCCACCAAACAGCCAAATATTGGCATTAAAAAATTGCTAATTAGAACCATAAAATCACAAATATTTAACTGTAGAAATGAAGTGTTCTATTGTGATCAAAAATTGTGTCTTTCATAGTGATAAGGAGTCAGGTGTTAGGGATAGTGATAAGTTTATAAAATGATTAAACCCTTAATGAAGAGATTTGAGTCATTAATCAACAAGGTTCTTAAAGCGATGCAGGGTCGGAATAATGTGATTAGATCATTATTCATACAGTTCCCTCCAATTTCTGAAATGGAAACGTTGTTTAAGAAAGGTTCATTCACTATACTGGCAAGAACTTACACTAATATCTGAGGTATTTTTGATGTCTGAAAAAGACCAGAATTATCAGAACTGCTGGGTTCGCTATATAAAGCTTTGCTTCTTACATTTACATTACCCTGGTGCAATTAAAAATACAAATATAACCGATATTCTCAATGCATGTCAACGAAATAAACAAATGGCCGTATTTGTTCAGCTGTGTTATGCTTCAATCATTATGTTGTTCATGGCTCTCTCCAGCACACACCAACCTATAAAGCACATGTTGTGCTGCAGCAGCTAGTAGTAAGAACACCACGCAAGACTGGAAGATGACTGTCATTGAATAGTTCTGAAATCACCAATACGTATTGAACAGTTTGTTAACAGCGCAGTTTGTGGGTGTGTGTGACTACGCATTTAAATTATTCATTCTAGTCCTAAATTTCGTTAATATGATTGCTTCAATCGAATTCAGAGGACATTTGGATAGTTTCAAATATAATCATTTTAAATCACGTATTAATAATCAGCTGACAACTATTGGATAGTTGTAGGAGGAAGTTGGTCGTAATATATTACACATCGATAAATTAAAAATGCTAATGAATAGCTTAAAATATATTGTTTGTCAGATTGGTCTGGACACTTCATGTAATACATGCAAATACTTACTTGCCACAAGATAAAGATGACAATGAGATTGAGAGGTATTCTAAAGAGGTTGATAGTTGTGGATCGCGTTTCTTCCGGCACATACGAACCACGAAGACAACCCATTGCAGGCCAAAAGATGCCTACACATATCTGTAAACAACAAGTTCATAAATTTAACAATGTGTTGGAAAATTGATTCTTAGAATTCTAGAAGAGGGAATTCCTACGTTATCGTAACAGCACAGGAGATAATTATAGAATAAAATAAATAGAATAATGAAACAAGATGAAAATAAACGAATCGATAACGAAATCGACACGAAATCACATGAGGAACGGTCAATATTGTTTTGAGTAGTGTGATAAATCTGATAGTATTTTTGAGTTGTTACAGTGAATTTTCTACGTAGAATTTTTTTTCTGCTATGCATGCAAGCATTGGTAATTAAATGACATTGCTCCCTGAGAATTCTATTCGGCCTGATGGAAACAGGAAATTTTTTTCAAGCAATGGAATACTGGCAATTCCTACATTCATTCCTATATTAATAATTTCATACATAATTCATTTACAAAAAAAAAGAATCTATAAAGGGTTGAAAACTCAATACAACTAACCTCAAAGGCGAGGAAGGCAAAGAAGATAAGAGCAGCACTGGTCGGTGCGATGATCGGCACGGCCATACAAACTGCCGATACCAATAGAACATAACTTAAAAGATCTTATAAATGTAAGCCTACAAATATGATTTATTATAAATATAACGGCACACCCGTTAAGCACTGTGGCTTTTTTTTAGCAATAAGTAGAAGAAACGACATAGATATACCTTCACATAGATACATTACTATGCTTGAGACATCAATCTAATCAGATTATTTCACACTGATTTAGACATTATTTCTAATTGATAGTATATTTATGAACAAGTGCTGATGACTAAACCGCATGAAATTTTCCGGTCGATGATTCTTTCTTAACAGTTTGAAAAGCGACGATCCCATCATAGTAGCGACCATAAAGCCAGCAAAAATGTATCCATGTGGAATATCAGCCAAAGTAGCCTGAAAAACGAATAGTAGTAAATTTCAAGCGTGTCCAAAAACTGGGTAGCTTCTTCTATATGGAAATTAGTGAGAAATAATGATGTAGTGTTCAAATAACATGCGCACATTTTCACAATGATTTCCTAGGAACGATAGGAAGTGTTCACTCAGAAAATTACTTAGTAGATCGCGTTATGAATGGAAAAGCAGAATAAGATCTTTTCTTAACACGACAAACTAAATCACACCATCATCAAAAACATCACTAAAATCGACACCTGTGAAAGAGCGGGTGTCCATTCCAAAACAAAAGTGTACATGGACCCTTCGAAAAGTGACTGTATCAGTCCAAGGCAAAGCACGTTCACATCTTAAATTCATTTCATTTCAAACGTCTCTTTGTCTCAAGAGATCAAAAAAGGTGACATAATAACAAAATAGAGCTGTTGCAAAACTGCTCTTCTTCTGAATAAGCGATCGAGTTTTTTCACAGCACTACTGCAAACGATAACATGTACAACAAAAGATCTTGTACTTCTAGAGAAAAAATTCCTCTGATTTCCTAGATATGACACTTCTGCTATATTTTTTAGTTGAAATTAGCCACAAAGTTGATTACCAGTTCTTATGTGATTGATTGCTTTGACAAATGTGTCTTTTAATGGTGCCTTCTCATCTCCATAATTTTCCGGCCACGTAATCATGATGGTCACACACATCACTGCTAGAACACACAGTGAAAGGTCGAACGGCGCACTGAATCGAGAGCTCACACCTCGCATAGTACAGCACAATACGAACAAATTATAAATTATCAGATCACCAACTTACCGTTTGCTCACTACTTATTTATGTGTCGTATTTTATACAGCATTTCCTATATTAATTGAAGCTGTGAAATTCTCTTCTCGTTCTTTTGTGTAAAATAATTAAATCATGGACATCACTTGATATTCATATATCTATTGCGATAATGTAGGCGCGTGACGCAGTGTGGAGGTGCAAGGGTCATAATCTGGCCCAAACCAGGTTCATGGTCGCGCCCCAAAACCTAAAAAGCTTGCCATCGATTCGGAGTTGGTGAATTAATACCAGCGACATCTGTAAGATAAATAGCTCAAGCTTAGTAAAGAGTGGTCAACTCGAATCAATGTGTAAAACAAGCTCGCATTCAATCAGATTCATATCATGTCAAACATGAATACGTAGACGCATCCAGCAACAGGGATTAATCAACACCAAAGAGTATATTTATTTGAGTGCCATAGTTATTCATGACGAGAGCATACTGTGTCACTTAGAATACGCACCCATCATAAACGACGCAAGCTAAAAAGAAGCGGCTTTTACTACGCCACACGTTCCGGGAGACGCACCTTTTTAACAGTTCGCCTCCTATCATTGTTTTTATGCCAAAAACGTTCATCTATCTCATTACCATTATATGATAGGGAAAAACTCTAAAGGAAGTTGACACGCATAAAATATCTCTTCATTTAATAAAGCTAGAGATCTGACTTATGAAAAAATAGCTAGGTAGTCTCGTGACAATATGGCTCGTCCTAGGAAGTAAATCGAAATCAAATCGAAGACCAATGGCGAACACATGCTGGCTCATAGGCACATCTGACTTTAACGAATTAGTGCGGATTGTGCGATGCCCGCCGATTTAGCAAAAAAACCTATAACTGAACGATCAGAAAGTAAATGTTATAAGCTAGATAGATAATCATTAGCGTTGAACAATCACTTGTGGCGGGATGCTTCTACGCATTGATGTCCAACGTGATATCGTGGAGGTGGTTTAATGCGAGCCTGGCATATACAGCGACTTGAGTTGACCACTTTTCACCAAGTCAGTGCTAGTTATCTTACTCAGATTTCTGTGGTACCAAGTTACCGACCCGGTAGGGATGGAGAGCTTGGTAGTATAGTGTGCGCCAACTGAATAGGGCGTGTTACTGCCGCACGTCCATCACTGCGCCACTGCGCTACCTATCAGTAATGCGGTTGGGAACCGCTTTAAATAATTAAGCTCAAAGCCCACTTTGATTTAGACTTTGATAAATCTTTATACAGCTTCACTAAAGTTTTGCAAAGTAACCGCGGATATTGCAAAAAGCAGTGAAAGAAAGCCAATAATTTACTTGCTTCGAAACAACCACCGTTTCGACAGCATTAAAAAGTAGGGAGAGGTTGTCGAAATTTCAGAGCAAAGTAGTTCGTATAAACGCGAAAAGGCTAAGTTAAAGATTTTTATATACCACACGCAAATCGTATCATCACAATCTTCCACTTAAGACTAAAGAACTGAGGCATACTCAAAAAATTCAGTACGACGTCATTAGACTGCCAAAAACCAATATACACTACACACTGACCGTCAACGGAAAATTAGCAGAACCGCGATGTTAAACAAAAAGAAGACGATCTCAACATTGGCAACTGTTACACAAAGTTTATTTTCTTTTGTCTAACAGCTTTTCACACCAGACAGTATGAAGTACACTGCATTCTCACCATCATTACCTGAAGAATTTTTCGGATTTTTAAGATAAAAGCGGGAATGGAAATGTGGAGTAAATAAGCGTTCTAAACTGCATACGTTAAATATGGGACGGATATGATATGAGAGACAACATGATAATGGTCAGCAATCACGCCACTTTGACTTCAGCAGATGATGTTGCTTTCCATAAGCTAGATATACAACGAAAGCTAGTCAAATTTGACAACGTTTGTTGAGTGATCAATTTTATTATTGTGCGCGACAAAAAGAAATGAAAAAATTTACGGGCGCTTACCTAAGAACATCGATGATTGAGAGAATACATTGGACCCTAGTGATTTGCCGCAATAGTACAACTACGAAATCTCTGCAGTCGGATCTCATTCAACTATATCCTTAACCATTTTGAGGCCATATCACATCACTTATACGAGATTTATACACTTTCTAGTCGGATCGTAATAACCCATGTTGCATGTTTATATGTAAAAAATACGTAAATCTTCCACTAAACATCTGAAGCACACAAAAAAAATTCAGTGCTTCATCATTGGACTGGAATAACAAATATACACCACCCACTAACCGTTAATGGAGGATAACTGTTACATTGAACAAACAATGATAGAAGTTTCGATAGAACCGCTGTCATGTTGATTGAACTTGATCATATACATATCGATTTATGTGAGCAGCTAATTAGCCGAGTCGGAAGTAGAGAAGACGTAGTTCATATACTATGTGCAAAACTTTAATTGTTACCTTCTACTTCCTTGCAAGTGAATATAATCCACTCGATATTTTTACATCAATAGTGTGTATTTTATGATTATCAGCAGACACCAACAATTTTGTCAGGTGAGATTCCATTTATAAGTAACAAATAACTACCGAAGGTTGAAGTACAAATTCAAGCCCTAGGTAATCTTTTACAGCAACCGATTGCACATAATCATAAAAAATCCTCGGGGCATCATTTCATCCTATACTGCGCCAGAAGCATGTCTTCTTTTGCGAAAATGTTCTGCACACGTCATCACAGTGTTTGGTTATTTCCAACAATTCGATATTGTTAAACTAGATGGTAGTCGGGTTAGTAATTTTCCATTGAAGAGTTTGCCACCGAAAGAAAAAGCGTTGACATCTAGAAACAACAGTAGGAGAGTGGAGAAATTTTAATCAACAGTCCACAATTGCCAAATTCATAGGGATGGACTTCGGTCAGTATGATTTTTGCGCCGGCCGATTAAAAGTAACTAGCATTTATTTCATGACCAATTTAACTTGTGGCTCTGACGTTTGTTCAGAACTACTCAACTACAGTATGATTCAGCATATTGAGCTGAATCTACATTTAATAATAATAATTGCCATTACTTCTTTGACTATTTATTTTATGTTGTAACAGTTGTTGTGGAAGATTGTCTAGGACTCGAATTTGTACCGAAGTTCTAAGTTCAGTAGTTATTTGTTACTTATAAATGGAACATTTCAAATGCCACAGATCGCTTACTTGAGGGATCTCGGGTCTGATCAGTCGTAAGGCTAAGAGGCGCGACCACAGGTGGAATATGGTTTTACTTGTATACCAAAACCGACTGTGTACTTTCTATAGAAAGCGAGTGAATTCAGGGTATGGTATCTTCGATGCTGCTGTAGTGGACTGACTCATAGCTCCTCTATGCATGTAGACAGATCTATGTATGCGTGAATACTTGTGCGTATACAGGCTTCATCCTGCATGTCGATTTGGAAAAAAACCGCAATCGAACGACTCAGTAAATAGGTGGCAATTGAGAGTCACCTCCGACAAATAAATTTTAATTCACTCATTGGTATAGGCTTGTAAGCTGGCCATGAGGAAAGAAAATATTTTAGAATCTGCGGATCGGCTCTGCAAATTGCTCGTGGGGACAATCGCAAAAAACAAGAAGAAATGGGCCTCATTATTGTGACCACGAAATAAAACCTAGTACCGCAGCGTCGGCTAGAACAGATACGGAGAGGCTGTCAAAATGTGTTAAATGCTAAATGTGGTTAAACAAAGCTGGCGGAATATTAAAGAAATAAGATTAATATCTGAACATACAGTGCACGAAGGTTTGTATCAGAATCCTCTTTAGAAGATCTCCACCGAAATGAGAACACACCTATCCACTAAGCGTTGTTTACGACATTGAAGACGAGCTGGTTCACGGAACATGCGATAATGGAGGTGGTGGTAAAGTGAATGTAGTACTTGTTAATTCGAACTTGGTCATAAAAGTCGATTTGCTCGAACAATTACCGGTCTGATTTGCACATTTAGAATTGTAAAGACGTGGTCCAACACCATCCTTGACAATCGTCATTGTCTACGCTTCTACATCAGACTACGACGAAGATGAAATCTAAGCATTCTATATAGAGTTGAAGGATTTCCACGAAGTAGATCATACATTCTACATTCTATGAAGTCATGCTGACGATGTTGATGCTAAAAATGCTAGCAGAACTCCTAAAGAACGGCACATTGGGTGCCCACGGACTCTCCTACAAGAAAGGAGAATAACGAAATGAATTACGTCATAGTAAACAAAAGATTCTGTCCAGCGGACGTCGCTGCTGCTCCAGAATTTTATCCGAAATTCGACCATCGCCCGCTCGCAAAATTTTCCTTCACGCATGTAGGAGAAAAAGCTGCAGCATAAAAAACGAAGTCTGCAAAACTAACATTTCAAGACATGGTTGTCAAGCCACCTTAGTGCAGTGATACAACAATCACTACAGCAATCGAACTAAGAAGGCACAATAAAAAAAATATTGTTATTTATTCTCATTTGTATGAATGGGGGTAAGGCTCTGATTTTAACCAATACCTTTGAAATGAGCCGCAATTTGAATTTATAAGGCAACAAGGAGACGATTAAATACGTATCAGGTCTTTACAAAGATTTATCGTAAGATCCTAATGAAAAGTACTCCAAATACTTTTAGATGATTTTCGTAACAATTCGCGGATGCCGTGAATATGAGAAAATTGATTTACCAAAGCACAGACTCAAACCGGGATTGCACCACTATGCGGCACATTCAACCACTCAGACACGCCACCTCTCAAGTGCCAATACGAACGGAAATAATACGAAAAGGACAAATATTACGATACAATAAATCAATATAAATTGTACATAGAAAAGTATTAAGCGTACAGATGTAAAACTCACACATATCCATAGGTCTCAGCAGCTTTTTGAGCAACCACCCCAGAAATGATGGCAATAAGCGAGTTTCCTAAAGCTGCATGAGAAAAGACTGTTGCGAGTAAGACCTCTGAGTAGCCTCGCTAAAAATATAATTCATTTGTTAAACTCTCGTTGCAAGGCCGAATATGATGTTTTTTTCTTTCAAACAAATGAAATTTCGAACAAAATTGAATAGCAGCGATTTCACTGAATCGTAAATTCACGGATAAACCATTTTCAAGTATATAACAATTTTCACTAGAATTGAATTTCTTTCGCATAGTTTTGTCTATCTTTACAAAAATGAAATATTATAGAAAATTACAATTACTTTATTATGTTCGAAGACTAGCCAGCTTTCAAATGCGGAGTAGAGGATGCTAGTGGCGATTCCACCCAAGAATCTTCCAAACATTAATACATTTATATTACTAGAATGTTTTGTTAAACAGGCTGCTCCATACAAAGCACCATACAACACACAATTGTAGCGACGACCACTGAAAAATTCTTCAAAGTTAAACTATCGATAAAAATTCTGGGTGTGAAATTCTGTTGTCAGTGGAAAATGGGAAATGTTTAGCTACAGCAATCGAACAAAGAAATCGCACTCACAACTTGTCTGCGAACGAGCCGATAAACGTCCCAAAAAGAAGACTTGACCCAAAGCCGGCAATGAACAGCAGCTCAATGTCATGTTTAGACATGCCATACGATTGATAAAGAGCATAGACATGTGGACCTTGCAACCAGTCACCACCTTAATGAAATAAATGAGTTATTGAATAATTCAATACGAAAATCCTTGGAACACGTTTCTATTAATTGTTCCGATCTATTTTTCTTCTACGATTCACAACAATAACAACGCGTCGTTTACTAGCAAAAAGTCGGGAGACAGGGTTAAGACAAGCACTGTCGTTGGACCATTTCTCTAGGAAACGACACACTATCGCTTTCATTGTGATATCGTGATGATTCAATGCGAGAGGTCTATACCTTGATTTGAGACCAATACTTATTAATTAATTGCTGATTCAACTCCCAGACTATTTTGAAACGAACGCCCTAACCTTTAAAAGCTGGAAGTCTTGAACAATTTCAACTCTGTGTACCCTGAGCCTAAGCCACAGCACTACGCAGCTCACTGTAGTGCAAGCAAAATCAAAGTACGTCCCTACTAAACGTGATTAACTTGTACAGTTCAGCACAGTAGTAATAGTAACATTCGTAGTAGTTGGAATAGTTTTAAAAATATTAGCATCATTTTTATGTTGAGAGTCGACGTACACACAAAAGTATGACAGAGTTGAAAGAATGTGTATTTGTTGTCAGTGAAATGAACAACAGACCTATGCGAAAATTCAAAAAATAAAATAAGATTGGTTATGCTACTGCGTACAATATAATTAATTAAAATTGCTCTTGGTAGGTTTTCGATGGCGATTTAAACGTGGTTACTAAATTCACTCATTTTCATAAAGCACTTTTGATGTTAATAAATTCTAACGACCAATTTTGCATAGCATTTAAGTGCGCTACGAGTAGGCACCCAATTAAATGAATCGTGTCAATCACAATTACACTCGGCAAATATTGCTAGTTGTTGGTTGGATGACGCGTCTTTACCCCTAATGCAACAGTGTTCCATTTGCTTTTAATTCATTTAACTGTCGTCCATTATGACGGTCTTCTACGTACACGGGCTGAGAATGCAGCTGTGTGACGTTGGCCTCGAACAGCCTCGGCTGTCTTCAAGGTTGTCGTCCACGAGGACGTTTGCCGTTTCGAAATCGGCTTCCCGTTGAATAAGACAAGCATTGGCTTTGATCAATTGAGAAGATGTGCTACTCATTCGTTTTCATCGATATATCATATGGTTATTAATGCGAGTTTGACTTATACAATGACTCGACATGACTCTCACTCTTTACCACTGCTGCTGATTGACCAGGAATATTGCGATATCAATTCACCTACTTCGGAAAAATGACCGGTTTGGTTTCTCATGGAATATACTAGAATAGTCAATCTAACAATGCTACACTTCTTAGCACTAAAAGTAGTTGCCGTTATTGACTTTTGCCCAATTCACAAATAAATTGCGCTTCATTTTCCAAAACGCAATTGGCAACCTAATGAGTAAAAATTGCATATTTGCGCTAAATCAATAGATCATCATTGAAAACTCATTTATCGTAATTATAGCACTGGATACCACCACCAGTGCTTCCCTCCGAAGCGGGCATAGCGAAAAAAAGTCGTCTGTCTGATTGGATGGGAAGTAGCGAGAATTGCTACACGGATATCAAATCGTATGACTCAATCGAAAGCTATTTTTTTGTAGAAATGAAGGTAACATTACCATCCAAATGTTTTTTTCTTCCATAGTTTATATATTTGATGTGAACAAATTAATGATTCCATCAAATTTTTCGAAATAGGTCAAACACTTTTCATAGGAGGAAGTGAGATTTTAATCTAGTTTATCTGAAAATCTACGCATAGGTACTCCTATAGTGTAGAATGACCGAAATCGACGGTTCGACAAGACCAAAAGACAAGAACCAATTCAATTGCAGAGAATGTACACAAAAAACAACTCAATATAATTACAGAGAAGGTACAAAAGAAGGACCTACTATTCCCATTTTCCAAAATGTGGTTTACACAACTCCGTCGCATTTGAAGCAATTAGCCTTATAACTTCTTCATATTTAGACATCAAGATACAATTGTATTTAATATATAACTCCCAACAGAACCACATACAATACTATGCTATGGCTTTTGAGCACTTTTTCTTCCTTTTCCATTTAATTGTTATTATATTTTCACAATCACTTCAAGCTAAAAAATTGAACTTGAATACGACATTTGAACTCCAATTCCATTATCAACTTGTTTTACTATATGCTTATAAAAGACAGCGTCCATCATAGATTTTATCAAAAACATCTACCCAAGATGGTAACTGATCACTAACCTAATTAACCCGTAAAAGTATAAATGAAAAAGAAAGGTACGTGATGGAACTCGAATAGCCCTCACACAGTTGAAAAATACACACATCAATTTAAAAAGTGATAAGACCATATAATAGATCCACATCCTGACAATAAGTGTAAAACCAACCAACGGCCATCAAGTAGACAATCAGATATGTCTTCTGGAAAGCAATAAAACCAGGATCGTCACTTGACTCGACAGTAGTCCGAGTGTAGTGGTAGAGCAGAACACAAGCAATGCACAAGAGATAAAAGCTCTCTACAAACATGTTACAGCTCAGCAACGCACCTCTCAATGTCGACCAACGCTTTATAGTACGACCACGCCCACAGACCAACGTCATGTAAATACACGATATGATTGTGAAAACAAAACGTCATATACTGCATAAGGTTAAACGACAAATGTACGCGCAGTCTGAAGATTAATGCAGCATTCATGGTGTGTGAATTTGTTGACTATATCACTGCGTAATTAAAAAGTATGTCACTGTAAGAACTCACAGCATAAACATAAAATACTATTTATTTACAATTCACGGAACGACAATAAATGACCAGCATCAATAGTGATACATACGGAATAGAAAACTGTGTTGTAAACAAGAAAACAGTTTCTTAAAGCGGATGATCCTCGCCGTCCTGCATCAGAGCTATACGAAACCACTATGCCGAAATCGCCCATTCGCTTAGACATCGAGCAGCCAGAACGCCTACGGTGAAGCCGACGAGTCCTTTGAACGTAGACCTCAATCATTAAACGTAATTTGTACAATTACATATTTCCTAAATCTAATTTAGTTTCACTGAAATAAAACCATGGTATTCATAGACTTTTTTCATATCTTTGATTTCGAAATAAAGCATTTAAAAATAGCATATCAATTTGAACATACTCGTTTGTCTTCATTCGATTCCCGGTAGAGGAATACAGCAGCTTCTTGCAACAATATACGGTAATGAGCAATATACAACATTATTCTACTTTTTGTTTTTTCCACTATATCTTTTGTTGCAAAATATGCGATCAGAAGAAAACTATCAAGTAGTGTATTTGTTCTTACGACTAAACGACTTAGTGTCAATCTAACCATTCCAATCGTAACGAGATATCATACGAAGCCAACAACCTCCGTCCGTAATCTTAACTAGCCATTCCTGTCTTTTTAAAACCTTTCTCGGAAGTAATATAGCATCAATAGTTGATAAGTACTCAATCGTGGATTTTCCCATCATAAACAATAATACTAACTTTATACGTATAGACAAATAGAGGTTATTAATCCATGATTTTCTTAGGGTATGTGTAAAAATGTAAGGTTTTCCGTTAATCAATCCACTGTGACGGAATGCGCCTACGCATTCGTGTTCAACGCGATATCATGGAGGTTGAAGGCGAGCCTGGTCTATGCAGTGGCTTGAACTGACGACTCTACACCACCTCAGCGCTAGTTATCTTACCCAGATCTGGTACCGATTTACCGATTCTGGAGGGATGCGCGGCTTGCTAGGCCTAGGGACAGCAGCAAACTGATTCGAGCCGGCGTGTCACAATGGAACCTCCACCACTGCGCCCCTTGTGCATTGGTATACAAATAATAATAACTTGGTGCAAAAGTGACTGTGGTTTTTGAACTGTGAATTCCAAAACATTATAAACAAAGTACACATTTACCTAAGAAATAGGAATCATTACAATTAACACGTAATTACAAAAAAGTAGGTTTTATAGTTCAGAAACATTAAAATCTCAAGTCATTATTGTAAAATTCATGCAAAATTTGCAGTTTTGTAAGACATGTTGCCACGTGTTACAAACAAGAGCACAGCAGATTTGATGTGGAGTGGCGATCAAGTTTTTTCAGTCGTACAATCTGCTACAAATTGCGAAAGATCGTCAAATGGTCCACGTTGTTATAATTGATCAGTTTCAGATGACAATGTCGACTATAAGAGATTCGGAAGTAACAGTTTGATCACTTAATGACTTCCACTCGTTGCATAGAATAAGGGACGATGATATTTCGAAACAATAATTTTCCAACTTTCACTGACTTCATGTAGCAACTTTCAAATCGCATCTTTACATTTCCGATTTGCTTCAAATGATGAACGGCTGTAGGCATTATTTGCCGGCTTCTTTTGTTTGTTTTTAACTCCCTATGGCCTGCCACTACATTCCTCATAATCAATGCTTTCGTTTCGTCCACTGATTTTCTTCAAGGGTTTCTGTAGTATATGTCCTACAGGAGTACCTATGTGAAATGCTTTGTTGATGTTACGATCCGTATTAGCTGCATAATGACCCACTTTAACTCAAAAAGAAAATTGCTAAGACTTGTTTTTTATCTAGCATCATTTTACAGTTCGAAACAAATACAAAAGGAATAGAAAGTAAAATATTATTAGTTACAGGAAAAAAAACCGAGAAACACACACCAAAGTGATGTATGATATATCACATTTATTTAGAAGCATGTTCCAATAGCAAAAGGTAAAATTTAACAATGCATAAACTACGATAAGTTTTACATCGACCTGTTCGATTTAAACGAATCGAAATAAAGGAGCTACCTCACAAAATATGCTTGCCTCGGATTACATTTAGCTACATGGGTTTCCACTTCTTCACATAACACTACATAATTGTTTCGAGAGCATGGAAGTGTTGTTAAATTTTTTCACATTCTTCGCTTCAGAAATAATTAATAACTATATATATATATATAGTCGCGAGACCAACGCGGTGCTACCCTAGGTGGCGGATATGGGATAAATCGTGGACCAGAAACAACCTCGTACTTACTGTATGATACGTGAAAGGATTAAGGGATGTAATCGCTGATTCTCCACTACTGCTCGGCTCTCCTGTGTATATCAAGTAAGTACATTTATGCATGCGTACGTACATGTGCTCAGATGTTTAGACCTTTGTGCGCTACACTTTGATTTCAACCAAAACCCCGAGATCACACGATTAGAAATTACATGGGGGTGGTGCTAGGAGTCCCTTCAGTAAGCTCAAATCAACACAGAAAAAAAAAACCAACTATCCATAACTGCAGCATGCGAACTCCATTAAAAAGTACTGCAAGATAGCCGTGGATACAACCACAAAAAAGAGGTTTGTTCCTGATTCCAGAAATCCCAGAGGAAGCAACGTAGGGTGTAAAACGAGTATGGAAACGCTGCTACGATCTCATAGCCAGAATTGACAGCCTAGTTTATACAAGGATGAAACTGACAATTTTGTAAATACAACGCACAAACTCCTATATTAAAATCGCTCATTAAACAGCTGATCATCCATATATCAAGAAAATAGCTGGCTTTATAGGAATAGCCGGAATGAGCATACACCAGCGACTAGGTGTTGTTCAGAACACTGAAAAAGATCTGTTCCTTGGAACATGCAGAGCTGTCAGTGCATCTGTTCTACCCAATCGGAAATTTAAAATTGAAAAATTATGATGCAATATCAACTTTGACTATATAAGCCGTGATTGCATGAAGTCATGTATAATATACCTAATCTCATGCTTGCGGCGAGGAATATAAGTGGTGAAACTAGCCGTCCCCTATGTATTAGAATAAAAAAACACCTAGATGGAAAAACAAAACTTAGGACAAACAACCCACTAGGTGCACATAAGGTTAAGAAGCATAACGGGGTCGATTTTGAATTTAATGTCAAAATCCTTGCGCAAGAAACAAAAACACCCGCGCGGAAGTTTTTGGAAGCACTCTGGATAAATACGAGAGCTCCAAAATTGAACAGGAAAGATGAGTGCCTTGTGGATATGCATGACCTAGCCCCATACATAAGGCTGATGGTCTAATTAAATACCAGACATTACTCTCCATGCTGTCTCTATAAACGGTTGCCTCCACAACTAACGGAGGAAAGCCATTTTAGAGGTGAGTATTTGGGATGATGTGGGTTTGACTACGTGTTAAAACTTTAGGTTAGATTTTTTCTTTTGCAAGATCAGCGATAGTGTTTGATTGAATAGACCACACATTTGACATAGACTTTTTAGGCTCTGATGAAGGCGATTCTGCCGAAACGTTAGCCTGTCTCTGTGTTGTATTGTCTCCTCAGTAAAACACTGTTTACCAACCTCGAGTATTGCTAAACAAAGTTACAACCAACATAATGATAATGTCCATAAAATCTAGAAAATTTTGTACTCAATGAATACAGAAGCACCCACTTCTATATGGACTTGCAGAAGTTCTACAGAGGAGACCAGACAGTCTACAAGGTTTTTGATGTAACCTTAACACTAATATTGAGTGCAGAAAAACTCCTGAAGAACATCACATTGAGATCTATGGGCTTGAATGGAATGAACACGGAGTGCAGCTATCAGAGTTTATTATGATAACTCATAACAACTCACAACTCTAAACGCTCTTATCCCTTCGATAGATGTGGAAATCTCCCAAATGAAAGTATCATGACGAAATAGAATATGTCATAGTAGATAGGCGGCTTTGTCTACACAAAATCACCGTTGTTTTGAAGTTATTTAGGATATACAACCATCGCCTTCTATTCCAGATTTTTCTTTCTGCATGAAGAAAAGGGAACTACCGCTTTCAAGAACAGAAGTGTAAAAACCACCAAAAATTGCGACACATGTAGTTCCTTAGAAAACTTTTGGAAAAATACCATCATTGACAGCATAGACGAAAAATACGATAGTTTATTTCTCAACATGTTCATGATATTGTTTAAAATGCCGAAAAACTCCAATATTACTCTGAGGCGCTTGGGTCCAAGAAATCTCGATCTCGAAGCCAATGTGGAACAGTTGCAGCTGAAGCCGCAAGCAGTTACTAACTACCAACCGAACTTACGAAACGCCTCAGTGCAGCGATAAAAGAAGAGTTGAAAGAGGGAAAAAGTAAACTGATAAATGATAGCAATACCTGGAGCTGGTAGCAATATTCACTGATCACAAAACAAAGAATATCCTCCGCTATCGTTCGAGTTCTGGTACGCCACCTGTCGGATTGCAGAGTTCCAAATCAATGCAAAACGAGAAAGACAGTGTTGCTGCATAAAAATTGAGATGATCACGATATTGGAAAGTACTGCCCAATCTGCTCGTTGTCTATCGTGTATAAGAAGAACATCAGACGAACAACTGCATAAGCAATCAGAGTTTCAAAGTGGTTGAGCACGATGAACCATATTCCCACAACCATAAGACTTATAGAAATATCACGAAAGCAAAGGAAACCACTTTGCCTTATCTTCACCGATCTGAAAAAAGCTTTGGATTTTGTTGAGACAGAAGCGATCATGGAAGCGTTGATTAATCAAGCGCTTCCGACTCCATATATCAAGATTCTCAGTAAGTTATATAAAAATTTCATTACTTAAACTTCAAAATTACCTGGTTCTATAGATATATCCTCAACAACGTTAAAAAAGGGGTTCGCTAAGGCGATGATATTTCGACAAAGCTATTCACAGCCACTCATGTGAAAATTGGAATAGGACGATGTGGAAGCGTTAATCGACGGTCGTCAATTTCACCATCTCCGCTTCGCCTATGATATCGTATTCATTTCGCCAAACATCACGCAAGTGAAACAAATATTAGCCAGGTATGAATTGGTTAAAGAGAAATTGGCCTCAAGCCAAACGTGGGAAAGAAAATGTTTATGAAGAATGAATACGTTGCTGATGCTCCATTCACGCTCAATGGAAAAAATAGCCCAGAGTGACCATTTATATGATATATATATATCATTGAAGGTGATGCCAAGCTCGCTACAGACTAGATTTGAGCTGTGCTACAAAGGAATATTTTAAAATGTTTGGCGTGAAAAACAACGAAACAAAAAAATGACAAAATTAGGATAGAAAGCACTAAACATTACTTCCTTTTCAGGTCAATGTATTCCTCGAAAAACAAGAAGAAAAAACAAATTTAGAGAAAACAGCCGCAAAAAAACAATATCATTAGTTACATGATGATAAATACACCTATTACGACCAAGGAAAAACTAAAGAACGGTGTGAAAAGAGTGGAAACCAGGTAGAAAGACTAACGTTACAGCATCACACACATGAAGAAGTAGGGGAGTCACCAACTTTTGAATGAATGTTGTGATCTTAATTCGAAATAACATTCCTTAAAAGAATATTTCATGGAATCGAGACGCTCTTCCAATGGCTTAGTAATTTGACTTCTAATAGATGATACAATCGTAACATTCTGACTGTTCAAGGAGAACAGAAGCGTAGCACACAAAAAGAAATTAATACAAGTACTTCATAAGAGAAGATAATAATAAAGAAATACTAACTAAATAAAATAGAACTAATACAAATATAAAACATACCAATAAAAGGGATTGTTATATATCGTATCAACAATAGGAAGACGAGTATTGAGTGGGGGAGCAGGTGGATTTGGTTGAACGCGTAACATTTCCTATAAGAACAGCAATTAGTTGAACAAAAACTCTGAAAAGTAGAATAAATAAATAATCCCTTCTATTCAAAATTATAACACAACAAAGTACGATAAAATTTAAGTTAGAAAAGCACGGCACTCTTTTCAATAAAATAGAACTCAATTTTATAATTTCTATGCGATAAATGCATTCACAGAAATACCTATTACGAATTATAACTAACTGATGGCGCCAGTCAAATAATGCTAGCCTTTCCGAAAGAGCAAGACAAGTCGCATAGTAGTGTTGGATTAGAACATAAAAATTAACGCTTAGGTACCAAGTGATAGCATTGATAGTAGAAGCAAGATACGCAAACTGCACAAAACTTTCGTCAGAATTAAATTGTTGCATTTCTTCGGACGTCTGGTAAACTGTTTCGTATTTTTTATATTTGACAGAGCTTCTTGTATAATCCGCATTTAATATTATTATTGCGTTTTTATATTATTACACTATTTATTTATTATATTACACTATTATTAATTGCATCAAACAGTAATCGTTTTTTATAATATTTGGCAATATTCAAAAACTAACATTATTAAAGCATAATAGCATCGGTAAAATCTGAAGATCACTGGACGTATGGTTCTTTGTGTTCGTCATTGTTTTAATGTATTGTTGAATCGTTTGAATACAATTCTAGCCAAATAGCCTCATATCTTACATATTTTTGCCCTCAAAGATGGAATAAAACAAATAGGTGATTAGTCACAGTTATTCTTATTCAGATATACAGTGTATTTGACATTCGTTAAGAACGAATAGATTGAAATAGGTTTGCCGATTTTACGGCGGAAGCTACAGGACGTAGTTGGAATACAAGAAGAAGTTCAATAGTGGAACTTTTAGCTTCAGTTATTTCCGTTTTGATGTTTAACAATCTTATTATCCTTTTCATCTTTAATAAATTTTAACAAATTCAGATAGTAAGAAATATATTCACATGAAGTAGTTAGGATGGGAAATTACTTTACGGTTTAAAAAATATGATTAACTCAAGGGTATTGAATGGTAAAGGATATGAGTGGATTGTTTTTAGAACTTTTTATCAGTGTATGTCACTAAAGATAGGCTTAATTATCTTGTTTTTGTAGAAATGTCTGGTGTAGTTGGAGGAATTGGTAAGAAGAGCAGTAGCCGTTCAGTGGCGACTAAAACACTTATAATTCAGGAATACAAACGTAGACTTCGTGACAACATTCGTTCGTTAAATGACAATTTTATCAATATTCTGAACGCTACTAAGGTTACTTGGCAATTAGCGAATTGTTATGGTAATATCACAACTTTGCTTAGACGTAAATGACAGTGATACAGTTAATATTTCATTCCAAATGGATTTTACATTTATAGTCTAGAATTACCTAAAAAATAATGAGATCAAATCCCATAGAGTACTCATTTTACAGATTAACACTGATGATGCTGCTCATAAATGTACTTGTAAAATGTCAGAATATTATACCATAAAGAATGAAATGGCCGTCCGCAGTGCTCTCATCGTAAGTTTGCTAACTTTTACAGTTTTGTTTATGCAAATTGGCAATGATTTGATTCATATTGTTTCGCACTTATTTCTGCAATAAATATTCATTGAAAATTGATTTTTGTTAGAATTTGTGGTTATCTGTCTTAGGCTATATTTGTTATTCAAGAGAGTTTTACATACGGAGCCACATTTCGATTTATAAGTTGGTTCTTTTAGTCTCGATCGCTTCTAACTTTTGCACATAGCCTTTAAGAAATGTGTTTCTGAACTCTCCCCACTCTTTTTCACTTATTTTTCTGATTTAGGTAAGGGCATGTGACGAGCTGTTAAAATTAACTAATGATTTAAAAGAGTTCCTGATTCTGCATGATTTCAATTTCCTCACCCACGCAATTAAGACGTATGTTATTAATTTTTAAGAAGTTTAGTGTAAAGAGGAAAAGTAATCCTCAGTCAGTGCAGCTTGCTACAGTTAATTCAGAGCTGAGGAAGAATGCGATTTAAAGATGAAGGCTCAAATGCAAAAGCACAATGCATTGCGGCTTGATGTGACCAACTTGCTAGCTGACATAGACAGAGAAATAGTGGACCACTTCAGTTTCCGCCACTGATCTAATTTATTCTTTTTCTTCTTTGATGTATTCAAATGCTAACCTGTATCATTCATGTTATGTTCTCACTTGGATATTGTTTGCATATTAGTAATGTCTGAAGCTTGTTAGCTGGACTGCAGTTTATCACTTAAAATACGTGCGTTTATTTTGAGATGTTACCATTTGTTTATTGGATGGCATACTATACGAACAGAATTATATATGGTGTATTAATTGTGCATTATCAGGCCGTGTAAATCTACTTAATATGATCTCAATACAGTAACGTCCAATAAGTTTGGAGTTGTTGTCTGAGGATGTAGAATATATTTCGTGTAATAATATTGTTGAATCACTACGAAATATGTGCTTTGCTTTCATAAAATTAATAGTAACATTATTTTAATTCAATATATCTCGTTCTTATTTACTTCTGCTCAGTTGCCATAAAACAGGACATAAAGGTTCTTTTTTCATTTCAATGGCGCCCTTTATGTTATTATTTAGTAGTCATTCTATATTGTTCTTACATCATTTTGATATTGATCACCAATACTCTACTCTAGTTTTGCAGCAGTATTCTCAGAAAAGCGTTTGCATTCTCTCGGCATCATCTTGGAATCGATTCGAAAGTGTTCGTACATCAGTTGTTAGGTTTCGGTTGTGTCCATTCGATCAGAGAATCATCGATTTCACTCCTTAGCATATTCTATAGAGCGTTGGTTTTATGAGTGGTTTCTCTCATATTTCTATTTCTTTCTTTTTTTAACTTTCATGCATCTATGCTTTGTTGCTACATTTTGGAAAAGCGACGATGTGTGATATATCTACGTAGATAATAATTTTTGTTAGTACTAATGGCTTTTCCTTTATAGTTTATTATTTGAATTTTTAATATCAAAGTAAAAGTGGGGTATTTCTCAAATTTGTTGCTCTAACAAGTAGTCAATAAAGTTCTAGATTTGCGGGAGGATTTGGACGGTCGTATTCTGGTCTTTTCAAATAGGAACGTTTCCCAATAATCGGCAAGGTCAAAACATATCCCAATAAAAATTAATCAGTCACTTTTCTTTTGTGCGATATTTTGCACTAGGTCTTTCACTAATTTGATATGTTTTTTTTATGATGATTGTAACATGGTATGCAAGAAATGTAACGTGTACCCATTTCTTTTTTTCAATTTAGGTGAGCTCTCGGTGAGAACCATAAAATATTCATCTAAAAAAGTAGGTATGAAAATGTAGGTGTAAGTTACGGGGCAAGGAAAAACTACGTAAAGCTTCAATTTAACATAACATTATTTTTTCATTTATTTAACATTTTTTTATAGCATCAATTTAGTATTATGATTTTTAAGTGCCTAAATGTATAGCTTACTATGCCAAGTGTTATATATGCAGTTCATCCAATTATAAGTATTCTTTACTTTCAGGCTAATTCCATAGCTATCTAATTAGAAGTCTATCATAGTAAAATGTATTGTGTCCTTTTATTATTTTTTATTTATTCGCTATTTTCAAGCAGAATGCGTCGCAACCATTCATTTTTCACTTTGAGACACTACTCCACTTTTTTATTGACGATAAGCTCTCTTGATCAATCTTCTAAAATAATCGGATCATGTTTGAGAGAAATTAGTGTATAGTTAATCTAAAAAAATCATTTGATGACAGCAATTCATTCAAATCTGGTTATTTTAACGTTGATGGAGTAGGTAGATGTTAACACTTCGAATTCTTTCAGCAAATATCTCTTTCTCGAATCTATTATAGATGAGCTAAAAAGCAAGCCATTACGATAAGAAGACGCTTGGAATGTCAAAAGATGCGATATGTGTTTAAGGCTACTTCTGATTTCCTTTGTATATGTCGATGTTTAACGTAAGGTACAAAGCATCTGCTTTCTCATACTCAGCTCAGGTTGTTGGTCATTTATTGTTGTGTTCGTCTAGTATCCACAAGCGTTTCTTCATAATAACTAATAATTGAAAGGATTTTAATAACAATATAGACAGAGCTTATATTGCCGTTGGCAGATAACTTTGCCACATAAACTTTTCTACTTATTTTTTTTTTGCAACGTAGAATACCTTTGAATAGTTTTGTTTGAATGGTTCAAGCCTTATCGCATTCTTCTACGTTTATTGTAAAAGCCTTTCTTAATTTTGGTTCTTCACTTTTGGTAAGATTTTTTCTTAGTGGATGAGCAATGTATTGAATAGAGAAAGTTTGTCTTGATATGTAGCTCACAATCTATTAGATTGGTCGTGCAAATTACGAACATTCTTAGAGTTTCCTGACTCGTAACCAACCTTAATTTGCTTTGATAGACTCGTTTAAGCGCATCATAGTTTGAAATAAATGAGAAAAACATAAGATTTCACTTTTTTAAATACTTGGTTGTGACTTTGTTTAGCAATACTCGAGGTTGGTAAACAGTGTTTTACTGAGAAGACAGTACAACACAGAGATGGGCTAGCGTTTCGGCAGAATCGCCTTCATCAGAGCCTAAAAAGTCTATGTCAATTGTGTGGTCTATTCAATCAAACACTATTGCTGATCTTGCAAAAGAAAAAATCTAACCTAAAGTTTTAACACCTAGTCAAACCCACATCATCCCAAATACTCACCTTTAAAATGGCTTTCCTCCGTTAGTTGTGGAGGCAACCGTTTATAGAGACAGCATGGAGAGTAATGTCTGGTATTTAATTAGACCATCAGCCTTATGTATGGGGCTAGGTCATGCATATCCACAAGGCACTCATCTTTCCTGTTCAATTTTGGAGCTCTCGTATTTATCCAGAGTGCTTCCAAAAACTTCCGCGCGGGTGTTCTTGTTTCTTGCGCAAGGATTTTGACATTAAATTCAAAATCGACCCCGTTATGCTTCTTAACCCTATGTGCACCTAGTGAGGTGTTTGTCATCTATAAATTCTAATTTATTCTCGGAAGAAGTTCTAAAAATCCTTGATCACTATAAAGAGAAGAATAAGTTCAACTTCAACCTAACTCACCAGCAAAAAATGGGGTATGAAGGAATTTAGGGGGTTAATAAATTCTAAGACTATCAGAATCTCAACTAGTGACAAAGGAGGAGAATTCGTAGTAATTCTTCGTCAGTTAGATGTACAAATATCAGAAAGGCACTTAAGCGATGAAACGGTTTATCGCACATCTTCTGAGAAGGAATTCTCGAAACAATACCGTAGACTAAATAGAGTATGGGTCAAAACGGCTAAAATTGCGGGTTTAGGCAACAAAGTTATTTCTAGTCTAAAAATATACCTACCAGTGTGTCCCGTCCTATACTTACTTATAAAAACACAAATTAACATCAGCTGATGATATAAATCCACTAGATCCTACAATTTTCAAGGTCAGACCAATCATCAGCTGCATAGGGGGACCAACAGACAGAATAACTTGGTTCCTAAACTTCATCTTGGTGCAGACGTTGAAATTCATACCTGCCCATCTCCCAAACACCAATATTTTCCTGGATAATCTACACAAAGTGCGTCCCAATAACGCACATTTGATAGAGCCATTTGACATCAATTCACTATATACTAACGTGTCGAATGACTGCGCAATGCAAGCCGTATACGAACTTCTTTCAAAATATGAAAAAGAAATAAACATGTATGGCTTGTCAATTGGACAACTCATGACGCTCATTTAAGAATGCCTGAATTGTTCAATATTTATATGGTCCGGGAAATACTATTCACAAATAAGGGGATTAGCGATGGGACAACGACTAGTAGCATGCTTAGCCATCGCTTATATGTCTAAGATTGAAGCGCCCATTTTCGGTTTTCACCCCCATTGCTCTACTGTAGATACATAGATGATTGTTTTCTCGTCTGCTCCATACAAGGAGAGATGGACAAATGTTTCGAAATCTTAAATGGACAGTCAGAGCACATTAAACTCACCAGGGAAAAACTGAAGAATGGGTGGCTTCCATTTTTGAATGTTCAAGTGAGCCTTTTGGACAAGGGTTACAAAACCAAGTGGTACCGAAAGCCAAGCAATAAAAACATCTTAGTCCACTGTTTGTCTGCCCATCCTTTACATACGAAGAAAGCACTCATAAGAAACATGTTTCATACAGCTTACAGCGTATGTACAGGAGAAGCAGAACGAACAGAATCGCGAAACTTGGCGCAAGAAATAGCCACCTCCAATGGCTATAGTATAGCTACCACTAACAAAAGGCACTACAAGAAGGACGAGCCCCTAGACCAAAATTCTAGTGAAGACAAAATCCCGTTTATTTTACCCTTTATATCTGATGAAGTAAGCATAGCTGTCAAGCGAGAGGGGGGGTCTTCACAAATGCCGAGGTTAAAAGATAGCCGATCCTGGAAACTTTTTAAATACTGCTGGTGCAATTCACGCGTGAATCTAAAGATGTCAGTTGCAAGATAAACGAAAAGAAGTGTTACAAATAATTTATTGAAAATGATGGACGAAGCATTACAACAAATATGAAAAGGAAAGCCATTCAAGTAGTTGGCCTCGAGTCCGTTTTTTTACGTCTGTGACAACATTCTATCTAAATAGTTACGTTGGCAGTATAGCAATAAAATATAATTTTTATTAGTAAAAAATTCATTGATGCATCAACACATAGGCAATCAATGAAGCAGAACTGGAAAATGTCGATAATAAGTCGTTGGGTTTTTTTTCAGAAAACCCTT